>SNQJ01S0008397.1:216448-254312 GCA_010110895.2 Picea sitchensis | reverse complement strand
CATTTGTCTCTCATTCAATTTGCTACAAGGTCATTCCTTGTGTCGTCTTTGAGTCAATGCTGCCAAATCATTGGTTGTGTCATTCATATATTCAAGAGAAGTCCATATGAAACCTCTATTGAGTCAGCCATCTACAGTTGTCCATTCTCTTTGTGTCGGCCTTCCCCGTGTCCATTTCAATTTTCATTATACTCTATTTCACCTTCAAAATCTGTTACTCATTTCGTGTCATTGATGGGGGATACATCAAGGCCCTCCTATGATGATTTTTGTTCTGTCGACTTCTGCTCATTATCCGGAATCAAGACTTAGAAATTCTTTGGTACCTTGGAGCTTGCAGGCCTCAATGGTAGGTTTCCTTGCTTTCGATAGTGGGTTTCCATCATTGACCCCTGATCGAAAGATTGCATCGGATGTTCGACTTCAACTCATTCATTCACACTCGATGGAATGTACTAGAGTACCTTGGGATTCATTGACATCAATGGTGATTTCCCTCACACTTGTTAATGGTTTCATTAATGACCGGTAATCAAGTGGTTTCTGCCATGTTCAACTTCAAGACATGTAATCACATGGTTAAATTTGTACTTTGAGGGAGGAGATTGAAGACCCTGGATATCATCTCTTTGTCCAGGTTGCGATGGAGTATTTATAATCTGCGACACATAGATCCACTGTGTATGTCTTGTGGCTATGTCGTCTCAATTTGAATTTTCTCGCATAGATGCATAGTGTATTCCTGGTGGTTATGATTTGATGGCTTGGATCCACAGTGTATGATTGGTGGCCATGACCTATGTCTACAATCTCATCCGTATATGATCTAAGTATGGGAATGCCTACCTCAGAAATGGTATATATGATATTCTGCAGATGCTTGGTTGTTCGCAGGTTTCCGATTAGGTGTGCTCCTAGTTTCTGACACACACATGGAGCTTACAAAGTCTTTCAGCTGTCACTAATTCCAACCTCATACTTTGGGGGGCATTTTGTTATCCATAATTTTGGTCTTCATGATGATGTATTGATGATGGTGTACTCAGGCTCTTCATAAGAACTTTCTCCTGAGAAAAGTTACTTTCATCTCTTCCTAGAAAACTCATTTTTGAAGAAGGTTTGCAGGCTACTAGTATCTCAGGGTGCGAGAATGCCTGATTCTCGCAGGCTGCCTTAAGCTAGGGTGCAAAATTCTCACACTATGTTGAATAGCTAGGGTGCGAACTCTTCCTAAAACATGGAAACAGATGAATTCTCGATGTTTCTAGAAGGGAATCTTCTAGAAGAATGGGTTGGCATTTGAATGGTTATCCTTGTACTGGATTCCCTGATATTGTGGGATCATTCTTATCCAAGTAACTATCTCATTCTCTCCTATATATTGAGGGAATTCTCATGGAAAAGATTAAGCAAGACTCATTGGAGAATTGGTGAAAAGAATTGTGTGAAGGAATTAAGCCTATACAGTAGCTTGGAGACTCTAGCAAGTCTATCAAGAGAATTTGATATTCTTCATGCAAGGATTGAGCAAGTGTGTGCGTTGGAGCCAAGAGCCATCGAAAGGAATCTTGTGACATCAAGGCTATCAGGTTGTAATCTTTACTTTCAATTAATATGGTACATTGGCATGTCCCTTTCCCATAAAGTTATTCTCACTTTATTGTGTAATTCCTTGATCATACACATAAGTTGACAATTGAATACATTTTGCTATCTTCACTTTCGTTGGTTTGTGTTGTCTTGGTCTTGACCTCACGAGAGCACCAGAGCGAAGCGAGAGCAACAGAGACCCCAGGAAGCGATATAAAGGTGTGTTACTTGTTCCTTCCTACTAGCTAATTCAATGGTCGAAACTTAGGAAAAGAGTCATGTCCTGTCCTTTTTTTTCTAGATCCAGGTGGATGTAGGGAGATCTGTTAGTGTCTGCACCTACCAATTAGTCTGATAACAGTAGTGTCCCCAAGGCCGATCCCTGTTGTAAATAATGTTGTAAAAGGAATTTTAATTATGTTTTATAGGCTGGTGAGCCAAGTTTTTATAAGCTGGTGGCTTATGTGTTTGTTAGTTCAGGGAGCCTAAGTGTTGAAGGCTAGGAGCCTGTTGTTGTATATGTAATCACGCGGAACAAATTAATAAAAAATTATAAACACCACCAGGTGCAGACCGACCACGATGAATGAGTGAAGGGGGACTGAGCTTCCACAAAGAAGGCAATGGATTAGGGGCTAGAAGGTGGGAAAGGGGGCTAAGTGTTAAGCCTAGGAGGATTCAACCTTGGGAATAATATTTTAATATTATTCCAAAAAGGCATGACCATTTCATGTTTTATCCTAAGTTCCTAACCATGAGGAAGGTGATGTGTGCTGGGTAAACGCATGTAGTTTCCAGGGCGACAAGTGTCAGCCCCGACCCATGCAAATAAAATGGCGAAGATGATACGTGATGGGGGTTATCCTCCATTCCACTCAATGGCCTGAGTGGATACAACCTCTAAGTGGTACGACGGATCCAACCTTTGCAGAAAAACCTCGTACATATTCTGAACTGAAAAAACCTGTGTTCGTCTAGAGAATCCGTGTGTATCCTCTATATGAGATCGAGCTTGTTCATGGGGTCTCTATCCCAAAGTCATGACCGTGAGCCATTCGGCCATTGTTGAGCCTGTAGGAAAGCCACGTCAGTTTTCCTTGTTGATTGTTGTGGCCACATAGTGTTGGACTGCGTGTGTCTTGTTGGCCAGTGGAGCAACACACTCTCTAGGAGAGAGAGTGTACAGAGGAAGGAGAGAACTCCTGGAAGGAACCTTGTAGCTTCCACAGAGCCCAGAGACTTCCGGTCCGACCTGTTGCTGTAACCTAAGGCAAGGGAGGTTAGCAGTCGAAGAACTATCCAAGTGACAGAGAAGGTGTATACTCCTAGGGTGGAATAGGCATGTGGGGAATGAGGGTCTGTGGGAAACAAGAGTAACTTAAATCATATGAATTATATTAAACTTTGGGTTGTTTCTTTTCGTGTAAAAGTAATAGGTAGACGAAAAATGGATTACTAATAGTCTCCATATTGAAGGGCAAGCACCAATAAGGTAATAAATATTCATTATCCTTATGGGGCTATCTTCATTATTTCCATCGTCTCCTTGATCTATCTTAAGTATGCTTCCCTGCCTCATAAATGTGTGAGATATAATATTTGTGATATTTTAGTAGTGGGGTGAGGGGGGAGTTTTGGCACATTTCTCTTGATTGTCTCACTTCCAAACTAGCACATTGGAGAAGCCTACATTTGGAGAATGAGGGTTGGTGAGGCAATAATGTGGGGAATTAGAAAGGGGAATATTGATCTTGATGTGAAGCACCCCCATAACTCCAACAATGTATGGAGTAAATGTACCATTTCTATCTCACCCTTTTGAACTTGTATAATAATTCATGAATGGAGGATTTGATAAATTAGATAACTGCCATACTAGGTTAAAAGATTGAAAGGCCACGTTTTTTTGAATATCTAGCTTAATTCCCTCTTTTCCAAATAAAAACGATGATGTATAGTCTTGTGGTTTTTCATTCTTTATGGTATCCATTGGCATAAGAAAATGTGTCGCCTAATAATGTGGATTTTCCATAAAATAACATATGGAATAATTCATTGTAAGGTTTAAGCACCCAATCTTAGGTTGACTTAAACATTCACAATGTACTTGGAATAGATGCTTCATGTTTTTTTCCTTAGCACAATATACAATTTTGGTTGAGACAAGATCAATTGAATTACTCTTCATCCTAGAGCCGATCCCCCTATTACCTATGGCAGGGAAAGAAAATGTCTTCATGGTATCTATCGTATTCGAGAAAATTTATAGTTACGAGAGTGACATATTATAATTGTTTTTAATTGTGATTATGATATTATTGAGATGACCATCCAACATGGGATTTGGTGAATCCATGAAGATGTGTTACAATTTCTAGTGAATAGTGAAATGTGATTATGAAAATTTAATATTTTTCATATTTTTTAATTGAATTTCTCAAAATCCATATATGTCTTATGGGCTTCGACATGTAGCAGGAATTTATTTTTTTCTTTTTAATGATATTTTTTTCTAAAATAATAATAAAAAATTATAAATAAAAAATCCATTGTTAGGGATAGAGACCAAAAGGATAATAATAAATAGGAATTTGGGACATTCGAGATCCTTTTTTGGAATTGTCGTGGCTTTCCATGGTGCAAAGGTCCTATGATAAGTTGGATCCCATGTGATATTGATATTATCTATCTAGCTGAAACTTGGGAGCATGAGGAGTCTAAGGTCCCTAGCATGGAAGGATTTGTCTTGTGGTCGGCATGGAACAAAAAATCTCAATGGAGAAGCCTACATTTGGAGAATGAGGGTTGGTGAGGCAACAAAATGGGGAATTAGAAAGGGGAATAATGATCCTGATGTGAAGCACCCCCATAGGTCCAAAAACGTATGGAGTAAATGCACCATTTCCATCTCATTCTTTGGAAGTTATTAGCAATAATTAGAAATTGAAAAGCTATTGTTTGGGATAGAGACCAAAAGGATAATAATAAATAAGAATTTGGGACACTCAGGATCTTTTTTTGGAATTGGCGTGGCTTTCCATGGCACAAGGGTCCTATGATAAGTTGGATCCCGAGTGATATTGATATTATCTGTCTCACTGAAACTTGGGAGCATGAGGATTCTAAGGTCCATAGCATGGAAGGATTTGTCTTGTGGTCGACATGGAACAAAAAATCCCACCATAGAGGGATAGGAGGCATAGCTTGGTATATTAGAAAGATCATTTCTCCTCACATTCAACTTCATAAGATTGACCCTCTTAATCAATACATTTGGATAGAAATTTCAAACACCAATGCTAAGAATATGTATATAGCAATTTGTTATTTTGCACCTATTAATTGTACATTTTATAAGAAAAATAATCTAGATAAAAACTGCCCCTATAATAATTTAGAAAAGATATTTAGAATTTGTAAAATGAAGGTAATATCCTCCTTGTAGCAGAATTTAATGTTAGGTTTGCAACTAAACAAACTACTCTTTTAAGTAATGAGTCCAACCATACTCCTTTATGGCTAGATGAGGACCTTGTTTGATATAATAGCTACAAAAGAAGCTTTGAAGACCTAATTGAGAACTTGTTTGGTACTGAGTTGGTCAAGATTTGAATGTCTCAAGACCTAATAATTTACAATGGACTAATGAAGTGGCCAAACTCCAACCAAATGACCTATATTCATGCACTAGATAGTAGTGTTGTATATTATGTGATATCTTATATCCTCATTTCCAACCAAATAACAACTTTTGACCTTTTAAATGACCATGAGCCTGCCTCTGATCATAAACCTTGAACCCTAACTCTAAAATTTTCAATGCATAGGAGCACCATTAAAGAGAATTATGATAATCAAAGGAGTTTGCGCTTTCAAAAAAGTAAAGTTGACATTTTCTTAAAGGATTTAAACAATAAATTAAACCTCCTTACTTATAAGGACAACATTGAAGAACTCTATCCTAATTTTACAACTACCCTTTCCACTTCTATTAACAAGTTCTCTTTTATGGTGTCCTATAAAAACAATAATAGAACGACCAACCCTTGGTATGATAAAGAGTGTAAAATTTCTAGGAAATCCATTAGGGATTCTTCTAATGAGCCCTTAAAACTCGATAAGATCAATACGTACAAAGCCCTAATTAAAAGGAAAAAAAGATACTATATCAATAAAAGGCAAGAGAAACTTTCACAACTATACAAGTTGGATCCTAAGAAATTTTGGAGCCAAATTCTAAAACGCAATACTAAAGAGAATAATAGGATTCCCTTAGGGGATTTGAATTCCTACCTTAAAAGTATTTATGAGTTCCCTCATGCCATGGACACCATTCTTATTATCCCTACAAAGGAAGAAGTTTTTTTCTTTAGATGACATAGAGTTGGGGGTTAAGTGGCTCAGAAATGGGAAAGCTAAGGACATTGAAGGCTACCAAGTTGAAATATTTAAAATCAGAGGGCCAATCCTTATCCCTCACATACACAAGATCTTCAATTTAGCAGTCAAGTGGGGCTTCCCTAAACCGTGGATGCAAATCCTCATGGTTCCTATTTTTAAAAATGGGGATAGAAACATTCCCTCTGATTATAGGACCATTATGATTAGTGTGATTTTAGCCAAGCTTTATGGAATTATTTTGGAAAATAAGATTAGCCTTTGGCTAGAAATTCACAGGAAAAGGAGCTAAAGGCTAGGTCGGGTTTAGGATATATCATTCAACTATGGACCATCTTGTTACCTTTAAGATCATTGTAGAGGTGTTCCGCAATACTAAAACCAATATTTTTTGTTGTTTTGTTGACTTTAGAAAAGATTTTGACATGGTTCCTAGGAAAAAACTTTGAAATATGTTGGAAGAGATAAAAGTGCCTCTCGAGTTGAGGGTTGCTGCAATAAGGATGTATGAGGATGTTATTGCTAAGTTTAAAAAAAGTGAGGGCTGATCAAAAGAGATTAACTGCAATATCAGAGTCAAACAAGGTAGTCCCTTGTGCCCTACCCTTTTTGGCATATACATTGACAAGTTAGAAGAATGTTTGGAAAAAGCAGGTTGTGTCGACCCTAATCTCATTGGTATAGTCATCAATATTATTTTTTATGACGATGATATCGTTCTTATGGAAAGGAGTCCCCATGATCTTGAAAACCAACTAAGAATCCTCAAGGATTTTTCCTCCAATATGGGCATGACTATTAATACTAATAAGACTAAGGTCATGATTATTAAATCCAATAAGATCTCTTATGATACCTTTGTATATGACAAAAAACACTTGGAGGAAGTGAATTCATACAAATATATTGGAATTGATATTCACCACAAGCTCAATTGGAATTATAGCATTGAGAAAATGATTATTGGGGGATGGAAAGCTTACTATGGGCTTGAAAACAATTGTAAATCATTTGATCTTTGGAGTTGAGATAAGAAGAAACTCATCTTTGAGAATCTTGTTACACCTTTTATTCTTTATGGATGTGAAGTCCAGGGCTGTAGTATCTCTCGTGAATACTGGAGAAAGACAGAGAAAATACAAAATAATTTTATAACCTATAATCTCAAAGTTAAAGGAAATACGCCCTATCCCATCCTCCTCTTATAAACAAGCCTCTCCCCCATTAAGAGAATGGCTATGACTAGATACCTAATGTATAAGAACAATTTAAACAACATAGAAGACAAGAGGCTACCTAAAATTGCTTCAAAATCAAGTCATAGCCACCATTGACTCAAGAGAGGATGTCATAAAGACGCTCGGTCTTCACTAAACTATTGGGGAATCATGGAAGAAACCATTTTGTAGACAAAATATACTATTAAAAAAAACATCAAATCAAAATTTAAAGAGAAAATGTGGTGTGATAAAGAGTTAGAAGAAAAAAGAAAATTAAGGTATTATAAAGATGTAATCAATCCTAATCTAGAAGATCAAAATTATATATCTGTTTTTCCAAGTGTAAAGAAAAAGATAAGCATTGTTAATATAAGTACAAATTATCACGAGATCCATAGTGAAACTGGGCGTTGGTCAATTCCTAAAACGCCATGGGATGAAAGAGTGTGTCACCTTTGTGACACTAAGAAGGTTAAAGATGAAAATCACTTTCTCTTAGATTGTCCAGCCTATACCCATATTACATCTCATTATCAATATATTTATCACACTACCAAGCTTCTTAACATCTTAACTCAACACAAGTATGGTGATCTTAGAAAGCTTCTCTTAATTCTTTTCGAGCACATTAACAAAATTCTAAAGAATCACAAGTAATCACTTACCCTCTTAAGTTTTGATAGACCAATTCGATCTTAGTGGACGTTAATCATCATGATCATCATCAATGGTCTCTCATGACGTGTTAGTGTCAATGAAAATACGAAAAAGCAACAATTCATTAACTTGGAGGGATGATTTGAGGTACTTTCCGAATGAATTTTAATATGTCTTAAAAACATGAAATGTAGAAAATGATTTAACTTTTTGAATATATAATTTTTATTTATTGAAATTGTGTATGACTGTGAAATTTGAGTTTTCCTAACAACGATATCTTATTTTTTAGAAAAAACATAACACATATGTTTTCCGTAGTGATCATGTTGAGTACCTAACCAATGGAATTTCCTTAAAAATATTTGTACAATTGTAGAGAACATACACCACTAGGTTTTCCATATCAAACCTTAATTTGAGGCAACCAACTCAGTAAACGGGTACACTAGAGTTGTCACTCTCACCTCAAAAAAAATGAAATGAAAATAGCATGCACATGTTCTAGTAATTCACATGTGCTTTTGAACATGTGTCCATTCCTAAAGTGTGTGCAGTTTCCTAGAGTGTGCATGTTCTTTTATTCTTAAATATTCACAAGGTATGTATAAAAATATTGTTCCAAAGGAATATCGTTGTCATCTAAGGCCTTAAAAACATATTGAAGCACCACAAAGGGCCTTCCAAGGGTATCCTTGGTCTCATGATGGGAATAGTAAACATTATGAGTTTCTGAACATTAAATATGATTCCATGAAATTTGGATATGCTAAAGGGAAGAAACCCATGAGATAGGCCCTAAAGGAATCTTATAGGATTTTGGGGTGAAGGAGAGACACTTTGAATGGCCAAAAATGACATATTGAGGAAATTATCTACGTCTAACTAGGTATAAAGGTACCAATAGCATTTTTTAGCACTAGGTATGGGTCTTGAGGCCCTGGACATGGCCATTGGAGGAAACATGAAAATTAGGGCCTAAAGGAAGCTTATACCATTTATCTCCAATAAGGATTCCTTAAAAAACCATTCATGGATTCTTAAGAGAATCATTGGTCTATTATTCTAGATGTTGGTTCCACTATGTGGTTTTCATGAGAATAAGACATGTGTTGGAGGACCCTGAAAATTATCTACCTCTTCTCAGCTTCTCCCACTTTCCCATCTCATCCCACTCCCATATTCCTACATCTAGTGGTTTCACCTATCTCCCTCTTTTGTCTCATGCATATCCTACTATCACCTATCTTCCTCTCATATCCATCTACCCTTTTCCTCTTATCAAATACTCCCCCTCTTCCTCTCTTCCACCACCTCCTAATACCCACCTCCCCTTGTCTCATGTATTTACCCATGTTCTCAACCCTCTCACTTTTCCTCCCATACCCATCCACCTTCCCTCCCTACTTTTCTCCTCTCCCAACTGCTTAATCCCATCCATTCCCTCTACATTTGATCTCCACCCTCACCTATCCCATCACATCCCTCCTTCCCCTCTTCCAAACATTCACCTCCTATCCTCCTCTCTATATCCCCATTGATATTTCCTTACCCTCCTGCTTCACTCTTTCCTCTTTTTCTTCATTCCCACCACTCCCCCTCACCTACCCATCTACCCTTCACCTTTTCTAACCTCCTCCCCATTTCCGCCTCTCAACCCACCCCCTCATGCCCACCTCTCATTGTCTCACTATTAATAGACATTTCCCTCCTATGAACATGAGAGTTAGCCCTCAAATATTCCCTTGATATTAGAGAGACAACAATAGATAATGATATTAAATTTCCTAAATCTATGAGATTTAAGTTTTCTTTATGCTAAGGGAGAGAAAAGTACCTAGTTTCCTATGGTTGTGCTTCAGTAGTCTTGGTTGGCATAGCTTTAGAGATCCAACTCCAGTTCTTGTACCAAATTCTTGCATACAAAAAACAACCAATACCCAACTCGACCTTTTTCAATCAATAAATAAACTTAAAAACCTTCAGATCCACCTTATCTTACTCAATTAAGGAATAAATATACTACCATGCAATTGAATGGAAAAAACATGGAAGGGGGAAAATAACATCGAAATATATTAATAAAGGAGCTTACATCAATGGTTTAGTTTCCTTGAGTCCAAAGTTGCAGTCCTCGTTGTCCCGTCCTTCATCTCTTCCTTCACAATCAATATCTTGGAATTCCAACAACGCTGATTTAATCTCAGTTCTTCCTCCCCTTCTCCAAGAAAACATCCATGCATAAATAAGCCACCAAATTTTTCATCCATGTTATGATATAATACACCATCCTTGAGATTATAGAGATTACTTAGCGCATGCAATTGCTGAAAAACTAGTGATCTGCATAATGTGAAAAACTAGTGATTACTTAGGGAATGCAATTGCTGAAAAACTAGTCAAATTGTACACAAAGTCTACGTTTCATGGCATAATGTGTATTTCTCGAAAAAAATTTTCCAACGGGCTATCACATGACTAAAACAGAGGTCTTATGAAAAAGGTACGACCCCACGAAGTTGAGGTACCCACTTGTCCATTGGGGCCCAAATAAATTTTGGTGGTTCATCTCATAAGGTTAGGTTTTTAGATGTATAGGGTTTTGGCATTGATTAGTAATGTTAAAAATGCCTCTGGAGCCTCATCGTAATAATTTTTCTCAGACGAATAAGCACCATAGCCACATATATTCTTAGAGATAACTATCACCATTCAAGCAAGTTGTTTTCAGTTCTACAGTTTTACAGTTTCATCCTATTTTATTTATTCAATATAATTTATTGTTCACAAGATATATTTTGTTGTTCTCCATATCTCTCTGTTATTGTATTCAATCTGTTATTTCTTTCATTCCTCTCATAAATATAGATCAGTGGTATTAGAGAAGCCTGCTCTTTATTTATTTTTCTTCGTGCATGTCCCTGACAAGATCTGGGTACAAGAAGTTGGGACTCGAACGATTCAATCCTTTGCAATATTAGCCACACCGAAACTGACAATAAACCATGGGTGTGAGAATAAAAATGATGGACCAGGAGATCCTTTAAAAATGTTTCTTGAGGAATCCCTTGTGCGACAAAGGAACAAAATGATGGAAAATTTCACAAAGATCCTTTGGCAGTTTCCCACAAGAGATGCACCTTCATTAAGCGGCCATGAAACCGCCTTCAAGTTACAAGTAAATTTTGATATTCCATTATTTCAAGGACTGTTGTATGCGGATGTTGTAGATAAATGGATGAATCTGCTCGAAGGGTATTTTTCGGTCCACAATGTTTTCGAGATGGAAAATATTACTTTTTCACTCCTCAAGGACGTCCCCCATGTTAAGGACTGCTGGGATACTTACTCTGAGAAAAGGGCCATAGAGGAATATGCAATATTTTTGGTCTCCCCCAGATGGGATTCCTATAAATTTTCAAACCCCAACCTAGTTTCAGTCTCGCTGAATTTTTCAGCCAATGTTTAATGCCCAAACCCAGTTTTATATCAGCATATAAAAACTTAGCAAAAAATAAATTTCAGAACTGAAACATGAGGATTCTGAGCATCGTTTATAACGCAGAAATAAAATATCAGCAGCACATAAAAATAAAAAAATTATAGACACAAATATTTTCTGTCTAACATCGACTCTGGAAAAACCCACAAGGGGAAAACCAGTGAGAGAGGGAGATTTTTATTATTTAGGAGCTTCAGAGAATTCTGTTACAACATATTCATCTTCAAAAATTTAAATGAAAAACTTATCTCGATAACCATGCCAAGTCTTCACACAGAAAAATAAGCCAAATTTCTCAAAATTCTTTCCAGAATTTTCTATAATAAATTGTAGGTCTGCTCCTTGATTTTTGTGCCTCCAAAATGATCTATAGATGCCTTGAAATATGTGCCAACTATCTCAGACCAAAATAGTGCAATAAATAATGTATGGTCTCCTTGGGAAATGTACCAAAACTTCCAGAAAACAATACAACACCTTCTCCTCGAAATCTGTGCCAAACTAACATTCGTACAGACCGTATGGACTGTACGGAATCCATACAGTATAGACTGTACTTTCTTCCTTGGTTTTCATGCCCTTTTTTCCTTCTGTATGGAATTTGAAAATATGTACAGTATGACCTTTTCTATTGTATTGTACCTTCCCTCAATTTCTATGCCTACTCTTCTTGTTGTACGACCTGCTCAATCCATACAATACGACTTTCTTTCAATCCTATCCTTGTTGCCTCGATTTCTGTGCTAGTTTGCAGCCTTGGAATGCATTCCCTAGCTCTACAGAAATGGATTTCTCTCCAAACTCGAAAATTCTCTCTCTCTTTGTCTCTCAAAATGAAACAACAACCCAACAATAGGTGCACCCTCCAACCCTAATCGACCTCATGAGGTAAGTGAGGACTTTTCCAATCCAATGGCTGAGATTATATTAGATGCATGGCTGAGATTTAATCTCTCTTCATTCACCCTGACTAAAGCCATAAATTCACCTTTTAATTTGCATCTCACAAATTAAATGACTAGGGCCCACATTAGGCACTTTCTCACCCCTTAGGCGCCTAGGGATGAGAAACACTTGCCTAGGTAATTTATTTTATTAAAAATTTAACACTCCCTCTTACCGAGGAAAGTGTTACTCACCACTCCAAGCTTGTCCCTGAAAAATAAAAACTTGCCTCTACCCAATGCCTTAGTGAGTATGTTTGCAACCTGCTCCTCTGTAGATATGTACTGTAGCTCCACAACTCCTCTCTGAACATAGTCACGGATGAAGTGATAACGAATATCGATATGCTTAGACCGATCATGAAAAAATGGATTCTGTGAGAGTTTAATGCAACTCTGATTATCACAGTAAATCACAGCAGGCCTCAACTACACACTGAACAATACCACCAGCATCTTGCAAAGCCAAAGGGCCTCACAACTGGCCTGACTGGCTACCATATACTCAGCCTCTGTAGAAATCAAAGCCACTGACTTTTGTTTCTGACTGAACCAAGACACAACTGCTGATCCCAATCCAAAATAACGCCCTGAAGTGATTTTCCTGTCACTGACACATCCTGCCCAATCCAAGTCTGTATAGCCAACTAGACAAACTCCATCTCCTCTTTGATAGTTTAGACCAAAATCTATTGTACCATAAAGATACTTAAACACATGTTTTGCTGCCACCCAGTGCACTCTCCTAGGCTCCACCATGAACGGACTGAGAGTGTTGATAGAAAAACAAATATATGGCCTAGTATTGACCAAATACATCAATGACCCAATCAACTGACAACACAAAGTGGAATCCACCAACTAAGACTCAAAAGAATGAAGCTTCGTCTAGTTGGTAATCATGGGAGTGGTCATGGGCCTATTATCCCCCATCTGGAATCTACTCAAAATGTCTTACACATACTTCCCCTATCTCAGGAAGATGTGTCCAGGCTCCTGCCAAACCTCCAATCCCGAAAAGTAATGCATCAGTCCAATGTCAGTCATCTTGAACTCTGAAGCAAGGCTCTCCTTGCAGCTATTGATGAGTCTCTCTACCCCTGTAATGAAAAGATCATCCACATATAGCAGAAGAATGAGAGGATCCTCTCCAACCACAATGAAGTATAGGTTGGGATCTGCCTCACTCTTCTCAAAACCCAACTGCTGCAAATAGGCATCTATCCTAGAAAACCAATCTCTGGGAGATTTTTTCAGCCCATAAAATGTCTTCTTCTTTCTACACAAATGAGACTCTCTCCCATGCACCTCAAAGCCCAACGAATACTCAATATACACCTCCTCCTCAATAAGACCATTCAGAAATGCAGTCTTCACATCCATCTGGTGGATCTTCCAACCCATCTTTATTGGAATGGAGATCACTACCTTGATCGAAGTGTATCTATCAACCAGCGCAAAGGTCTCATCATAGTCGACTCCCTCAACCTGTGAAAACCCCCAGCCACAAAGTGAGCTTTGTACGTCTCAATGCTTCCATCTGCAACATGCTTTAGTATATAGAGCCACCTGGAAGTCACCATTAACTTCCCCTCAAGTCTAGGAACAACTTCCTAGACATCGTTCTTCATGATGGAATTGTACTCTTCCATCATGGAAACTCTCCATACATGTCTACCAGTGGCCTCCTCAAAAGTGGAAGGATCAGACTCCCGAATACTTCTCACCATCGCAATGTAGCTGCAAAACTTCTCGGGAGGTTTACTCTCCCTCATTGCCTGTCTAGGATTCCCCACCGAACCTTGTGCCTCCCTCAAAGTGTCTTGAAGCCACTTTGGCTTCTGCCTATCTGAAGTAGTGTCTGGTGGAGGGGACTCTCCCTGCTCAACCCCATCTTCTGAAGATAATGATTCTGAAGTAGACTCTGAAGTACCTGATCCTGTAACTAGTGGACCAGTAGTCTGCGAACCTGAAACCTATGGCCCTGCCACTTGTGAACCTGTCATCCCTGAAACTGGTGGCCCAGAACTCTGTGTCATTGTAGTCTACTACAAACTCACCTGAATCTGTGGTGAAGACTTCTCACCCTTCCGTGTCTGTCTAGACTTCCTAAAGGATCTGTCCTCCTCAAATATGACATCCCTCCTCAAGACAGTCTTTCTCAAGGAAGGAAGGTATATACAAAAAGCCTTTGAAGTCTCATTGTACCTAACAAATATCCCTCTCTCTGCCGCGGGCTCCAACTTTGTCCTCTTCTCAGAAGGGACATATGAAAATGTGATGCACCCAAAAATATGAAGGTGCCCCACCTCAGGCTTCTTCCCAGAGAAAGTCTCCTTAGGAGTCATTCTCCCCATAGCCTTGTGAGGACTCCTGTTCTACAGATAACATGCAGTGTAGCATTCCTCAGCCCATAGAAATAGTGGCAACCCTTGATCATGTAACATGGCTCTTGCAGCCCCAACAATGGCCCTGTTCTTCCATTATTCAACCCCATTCTTTTGTGGGTTGCAAGGAACAATCAACTCCCTCCTAATTCCCTCTCCTGCACAAAATTCCATGAAATCCTTGGAGGTATACTCACCCCCATTGTCCGATCTCAGGACTCTGATTTTCTTCCCTGTCTGGTTCTCCACAAGAGTTTTGAAATCTTGGAATCGACTGAAGCCCTGTCCTTTGGTCTTCATGAAGAAAATCTAGGACTTCTGAGAGAATTCATCAATGAATACAACATAGTATAGGGAACCAGTCAACAATGTTGAAGCCATCAGGCCACATACATATGAATGTATAAGATCAAGTATCCCTGCTGCTCTACTGTCACTTCTCGGAAAAACAGTCTTGGTGTAATTTCCCAAAGCAAACCCCTTGCACAACTTATGGGGCTCTACACTGAAATCTGGAACTCTTGTCACCATCTCCCTCAGAACTCTCAAAGCCCCTTGGTGCAAATGTGCCATCCTCCTATTCCATAGCTCACATAGGTAATTGTTGTTGGTAGTATGAATCAATGCTCTCCCTGGTTGGAACAAAAACTTGTACAAATTCTCATGTCTAGTACCAATCACTTTGGTCGAAGTGATGCTAGAACCTATAGGGAAAAGAAGCACCTTCCCATCATGGAACAAGGCCTCATAGCCTTCTCCTCAATAGTAAAAAATGAAACTAAGTTCTTCTTCAAGCCCGGAACATATAGAACCTCTGCCAAAGTCAAGGGAGGTAAACACTCCCTATGAAATGAAACTGTCTTGCTACCAACCACCTTGACCTCCCGGTCATCTCCAAGAACTACTTGAACATTTCCCGTCTCTGTGAGGTCTATCAAGTGCTCATGAACCCCTGTCATATGGAGAGAGGCACCACTGTCAATATACCAAGTATCTGTATGAGTAGTCCTCATGGATAGACACACAATCAAGGAAAATTCCTTGTCAAACTTGGTGGAAAACTCTTCCACCTTTGCTAAAGCTGCTATTTTTTTCTTCTTCTTGTTTGGACACTGACCTGCATAGTGCCCAAACTTATGGCATGATAAGCACTTGAATTTTCTCATGTCTTTCTTCCCTTCACCCTTGGGCTTGTGTCCTCCCTTTGGACCCTTTTTGAACTTCTTCTTGCTAGTGGTAGCAAGAGCCACATTCTCCTCCTCATGAGATGTAGATGAACTGCCATGTACATAACCTCTCTGAGTCTCCTCCTAAACAAAGTCATCCAAAATATGTTCCCTTCCGGGAAGCCTCTCCCTAGCAACAATGCCCTCCAAAAAAACAACCCATTGTTTAGAAACTCCATTCAATGTTGTTCTCACAATATCATTGTTAACTATGGATTCCCCCATAGCTCCAAGCTCATCCCTCACCTATGTCAATATAGTAAGGTATGTGACAACATTTTCACCCTTGGTCATTTTTATGCTCTTTAGTTTTTCCCTCAAAACCATTTTTCTATTCTCATTTGTACTCTGGTACAATTTAGTCAAAGACTCCCACATCTCATAGACATGTGTCTTCCCCGTCAAGTGAGGAATCAAATGATCCTTGAAGGAATTATGAATAAACCTCTTAGCCTTGATACTCTTCTTAGTGTAAGCTACAATAAGAGTAGGATCAATAGGTACCACAACAGGATGAGTAGTGGTATTTTCCACAATGTACCAAAAATCATTTTCTTGCAAAATCAAGATCATCCTCTCCTTCCAAGCACCAAAATTTGTTGCCCCATCAAGTCTATCGTCAACTCTCAAACCTGTAGCCATTGACCATTTTATGGTGAAAATAATAAATTCAAAAATCTGCCTTCTGAAGTGGTTGTTGTCCCAACTTTCTAACTACTGAAATCTCTACGTCCTTTCAACTCAGCTCTTATACCATGTAAATTTTCAGACCCCAACCCAGTTTCAATCTCGCTGAATTTTTCATCCAATGTTTAATGTCCAAACCCAGTTTTATAACAGCATATAAAAACTTAGCAGAATATAAATTTCAAAACTGAAACATGAGGATTCTGAACATCGTTTATAACGCATAAATAAAATATCAGCAGCACATAAAACATTGAAAATTATAGACACGGATATTTTCGGTCTAACATCGACCCTGGAAAAACCCGCAAGGTGAAAACCAATGAGAGAGGGAGATTTTTATTATTTAGGAGCTTCAAATAATTCATTTACATCATATTCATCTTCATAAATTTAAATGACAAACTTATCTCGATAACCATGCCAAGTTTTCACACAGAAAAATAAGCCAAGCTCCTCAAAATTCTTTCTAGAATTTTCTGCAATAAATTGCAGGTTTGCTCCTCGATTTTTGTGGCTCCAAAATGCTATATGAATCCCTCGAAATACACGCCAACTATCTCAGCCCAAAACAATGCAATAAATACTGTACGAATGCCTTGGGGAATGTGCCAAAACTTTAAGAAAACAGTACAATGCCTTCTCCTTGAAATCTGTGCCAAAATAACAGTCGTATTAACCATACAGATTGTACGGAATCCATCCAGTACAGACTCTATTTTCTACCTCAGTTTCTGTGCCCTTTTTCCTGTAGGACGGAATTCAAAAATCCGTAAAGTATGACCTTTTCTTCTGGAATGTACCTTCCCTTGATTTATGTTCCTGCTCTTCTTGTTGTACGACCTGCTCAATCCATACAGTACAACCTACCTTCAATGTTGTCTTTGCTGCCTCGATTTCTGTGCTAGTTTGTAGCCTTGGAATGCATGCCCTAGCTCTGCAGAAATGGCTTCCTCTCCAAACTAAAAAATTCTCTCTCTCTTTCTCTCTCAAAATGAAACAACAACCCAACAATGGGTGTGTCCTCCAACCCTAATCGACCTCATGAGGTAGGTGAGGGGTTTTCCAATCCAATGGTTGAGATTAGATTAGATGAGTGGCTAAGATTTAACATCTCTTCATTCACCCTCACTAAAGTCATAACGTCACCTTTTAATTTGCATCTCATAAATTAAATGACTAGGGCCCACATTAGGCACTTTCTCACCCCTTAGGTGCCTAGGGATGAGAAACACGTGCTTAGGTACTTTATTTTATTAAAAATTTAACAATTCCCTCAGGTGTGTCGTTAAAGAACAATACTACCATGTTGGAAGCTACGAGGACCAGTATAAAACATGTACCATGCTGCGCCAGGAAAGGGACTAGACAATACCGGATTTCACCAATATTTTCCATACCCTGCACACTAAATTGGGTATCAAATAATCTGAACGACATCTGATGCTCAAATACCGTGAATTTCTGCATAGATACATTCAAACATAAATGGATTTTTTGGACATCACATCGTTAGGTGAATATTATAGATATGTTGTTAAGACCGAGTAGAAATTTAAGTAGAAGAGTTGAGATTTTGAATCTGCAAACTCCTCACAGACGAAGCAGTGAAAAGGCTGCTCCAACCCACAAAAAAAGGAAACTCCTCACAGTTGAAGCAGTGAAAAGGATGCTCCAACCCACAAAAGAAGGGACAGAGCAAAGATGGTCACTCTCGGGACAACCAGTCCAAGCTACAATCCAAGAAGAGTAATGAGAATTCAAAGAAGGACATGAGAAAATGGTTTGAATGCCATAAAATCCCTTGGAACAACACTAGAGAATGTCGCTCCAAGAAGTCATTGTTGGTGGAGGTGAAAGATTTTGAGTTTGAGGAAGATTTTGACTTTGAATCAAATCCAAAAAGTGGGAAATGGATCATCGATGTTGAACCTAGTGTTATTGTTGCTACCACCAAATTCCAACCAAGTGAACCAAAAGAACCAAAGGAATGGGAATGAATATTTCACTCACAAAAGTGGGTAAATGGGACTCCGTTGCATTTCATTGTCGATAGAGGCATTCAAAAGAACCTAATTTAAACATAGGTCTTCAAGTGGATGGACCTACCAATAACACTGCACCCACAACCCTACACCATGGACTGGCTTTGCCAAGGCCAAGATCTCTGCGTCAGCCAATAATGTCATCTGCCCTACAATATCAAGCCCTTCAAAGATGAGGTATTTTGTGATATTGCTCCCCTTGAAATTTGTGATGTTCTTTTAGGCTAGCTATATTTGTGGAAACGACATGTTGTGTATGAGTCTAGACCCCATAGTGTTATTATTACTTTGGTTAGACAATTATACAGGATACCAGAGGTAGCACCACCTACCTCTATTTCTTTAATCTCTTCTAAGAAATGTAGTAAGGTCATTTCACAGATCAAAAAGTTCATCTTCTTTGTGATCTATGCTCGCAGTAAGAAGATGGTCATCACCAGATCTGTGACCTCTACCCAAATCCTCTCTTTTTATCATAAGAAAGTGGTCGGGATCATCGAAGACTACATAGACATCTTCTTCTCACCCATTGGGGTACCGACGCACTGCCAATTCAAGCATCCAATTGACCTAACCCCCGATGCATCGTTGCCTGATTGACCATTTTGTTGTTTATTACTGATGGAAAATTACAAATCAAGTGCTAGATCCAAGAGTTTATTCAAAAGAGGAACATTTGACCCAACTCCTCCCCTTGTAGAAGCCTAATTATGCCAGTGCAGAAGAAATATGGGACCTAGAAGCTCTGTATTGATTACAAAGAATTAAACAAAATCACAGTGTGGAACTAGTACCCAATTCCCCGAATTGATGACCTTCTTGACCATCTAAAGGGGTAAAATTTCTTCAGCAATATTGAGCTTAATTCTGACTACCACCAGGTTCCCATCGAACCAACAATGTATGGAATACAACTTTCAAATCTAAATAAGGTCTCTTCGAATGGTTGCTCGTGCCCTTTTTCTTAACAAATGCACCAACAAATTTTATGAGATTGATGGATGATGTATTGAGACCTTTCACCAACCCTTTTGTGGTGGTATATAAGGATGACATCCTCATCTTCAACAGAACTTGGGAAGAGCACATGTAGCATATTTAACAGGTTTTGGGCACTTTTCAACAACAAAAGCTATATGCCAACTTGCAAAAATGCTCCTTTGACATGAACATGGTCCAATACTTGGGCTACATTGTTGATGAGCATGGGGTACATGTGGATTGAGTTAATATCCAAGTCATTTGTGACTAGATAGCCCCAACCACACTAACTGAGCTTCGGACCTTCTTGGGACTTTCCAACTTCTCTTGAAGGTTCATGTTGGGATTCTCCCATATTGCATGGGCCCTCAACCGAGTAACCAAGGGTAGTGGCAAGGAAAATTTCACATGGGGGAAGGAACAACAATAAGAATTTTATGATCTGAAACATTGCTTGTGCTCAGTTCTAGTACTCTCCTTACCTGATTTGCAACAACCGTTCGAAATTGAAATTGATGCCACCAACCATGTTGTAGGCGAATTTCTCACTCAACATGGTAATCCAGTATCATACCATAGTGATACACTCTCATATACTATCCGGAAATACCCCACCTATGAAAAATAAATGTATTCCATTGTGCAAGCATGTCATCAATGGAAACATTACATTCTAGGAAAGGAGACAATCATCCATACTCATCACAAGCCAATGTAGTTCATACATACACAGGGGAATTTGTAGAACGACCACCATCAAAAGTGGTACAAATACCTACAACAATTTCATATCAACATCAAGTATAAAATAGGGAGCACAAATCATGTCGTTCACTTCCTCAGTCACCCTCTCATTGTTGCACTCACCATAGTTCTCCATTCCTATGCCCATGAGGCATCTTAGTGGCCCCAACTTTATCAGCATGACCCTGACTTCACCACCACCTATCATCTCTTGGGTACATGAGCGAATGTCACCGATTTTGACATCCATGATGGATTGTTATGCCATCTAGGCCACCTCTATTTTTCCACAAGTGAGAGTGCAAATATGATTTGGGAGGCTCACTACAGTGTGATGGAAGGAAATTTTAGCATGGAGAAAGTTGTGGTCGTTCTACAAAAAACATTTTTATTAGCCAAAAATTCAACAAGATGTCGACAATTATATCAAATGTTGCATTATATGTGCCATTTCCAATCCATCCATCAATAAGTAAGGCTTATACACCCCTCTTCCTACTCCCTAAATTCTTTGGGAATCCATCTCGATGGATTACCTATCTGGCCTTTCATCCACCAAGCAGGGAAATAATTGTGTATTTTTGGTAGCTGATTGGTTTTCTAAGATGGCCATTATAAGAACTTTCAAGAAGAGAATCATAGCAACATATACTACCAAGCTCTTCTTCAAACGAGTGTGGGTCCATTTTGGGATACAACAAACCATCACCTCAGATCAGGACAACAGGTTCCTCAACAAATTTTTGTCGGGTCTCTGGTCACTGTTGGACACCACGGTCACTGAATCCATTTCTTTCCACACCCAAACCGTTGGCCAAACAAAGGTCATCAATCAGATGATTATGCACATACTATGCATGTACAACTCTAAGAATCCACGTACATGGGATGTGAGTCTTCCCTATATTCAAAACAACTACAATAGGGCTCTCCATAGCTCCACCAGCCATAGCCCATTTCAGGTGGGGTTGGGATTCCAACCCTTGGGTCCCACTGATGTTTCACTACCTCTTGCAACCACATAGGAGTAATATTCCCATATTCAAACCAAGGTGGAAAAAGCCACAAAATGGATTGAGCGGATTCAAGACATTTGCCAACATGTCCATGAGATTTTGCAAAATGCTAATGCTAAGTACAAGAAACGCCATGATCAACACTAGGTACCGAATCAAATTCAGGTGGGAGACAAGGTCTGGTTACATTTTCAGAAAGAGCACCTTACAAGGTCCCATCAGAAGCTCCACCCACCTCATTATGGGCCTTACACTATCACCAAGGTTGTGGACAACAATGATTTTGAGCTCAACACTCCACCCTTCCTTGGATTGCACCCAATGTTCAATGTGGACCTCCTTCGGCCATATTTTACACCATTATTGGACACCATAGAGATCACAAAATAATTGACACCAACAAATCTCAACCATGACTACATGGAATATGCATCCAATCATCAATTAGTGGACACACAGGTCAAGGGAAGTCGGTATCAAAGGATCCAACTTTATCAGGTTGTCAAGGCAGGGAAAATCCTACAACATGACAAGTGGCTCACCGAGAGCCAAATTCAACAGAAGTTTCCTCACCTCATGGGGGCACTCAATGCAATGCATATCATTGCTTCCTAAGGGGGGATAACTTATCTAGGTAGTTTTGGTGGCCATCCACTTATTCCAACTAGCTCCTCTTGACAATTGTTAGTTCAACATGTTCTTCTGTAATTATTTGTAATTGTGGGTTCTACAATTTCAGGGTTCTCTGAATCCCTACACAGGTTCCAGTTGGATATTGGTGGTCACCCATCTAATCCAACTGGATTATTTTGGAATTTTTCATGTCAGTACATCTTTATGTACTTCCAGGGTCGTTTTGGGAACCTAAACAATGTTTTTTTGGCTTGCCATAGTCAAATTGTAGAAGGAGTCAGAGCTTGACGACATAATGATTAGTTCTAAAAAATATCAACAAGTTATCACACGCCTAAAATGGAGGTCGTATGCAAAGGTTATGACCCTGGGAAGTTGAGGTACCAACTTACCCATAGGGGCCCACATAACTTTTGGAGTTTCATCTCTTAGGGTTAGGTTTTTGGATGTCTACGGTTTTGGGATTCATGAGTAATGTTAAAAATGCCTCTCGAGCCTCATTGTAATCATTTTTCTCATACATATGCATGTAGCATCCACATCTCTTCTCAGAGGTAACTATCAACATTTGAGCAAGTTGTTTTCAGTTATGCAGTTTTACAGTTTAAGCTTATTTTATTTATTCAATAGAAGTTATTGTTCAGTGTATATCTTTTGTTTTTGTTTGTATCTATGTGTTATTGCATTCATTCTGTTATTTATTTCATTCCTCTCATAAATACAGATCACAAATTTATGGTCCTTATACAATTCTCAAGCGAGTAGGGTCTGTGGCCTACCAGTTAGCTCTTCCTAGTCATTCTAAGATCCACCCTATTTTTCATCTCTCATGCTCAAAGAAAGTGATTAAAACTAAATAAAGGTTGCAATTAGTTAATAAGGCATGTTTCATAATGTGAACAAGTCTAATGTAAGAAGACTTAATAGAAATTTCTCCTTCTAGAATTCTCTTCCTCTACAATGTTCTTTAGAATGTATAATTAGTATAAATAACACTAGAAGGCATGAGAAAGTCTTGTCTTTCGAATTATTTTAATAGAGCTTTGTTATGTTGGATTTCTCCCCCTCAAAGAGGAAAGTGAAGTTAGTGAAGTTGACATTCTATTAATAAAAATATCATTTTCAGTTTTTGGATTCTCTATATTTTATCATTAGTTGATTTTTTTGCAATATTTCTATTTTTTCATAATTATAATACATCTCACCTACCTTACACCATACTTTATAACAAAATAAGATAAATTTGCTACTATGCATTTGGAATGACACAGAACTATTCTATCCATTTTGCATCCACCATATCAAAGTCAATGAAATTTGAACTATGTTTGAATGAACACTCACGAAATTATTATTCAAGAGTACACTATGACTTTGTATTAGGGTTTAGCATGTGGAAAATTAACTAATAAACTTTAAGCTATTCGTAGCATTCAACTTGTCTTCAAAATGCAAAGGGCGAAGCACACATTTATATTTTTAGGCTATTCCCAACATTCAACTTGTCTTCAAAATGCAAAGGGCTAAGAACACATTTATATTGATGGTGAGTGTAAGAGGGAACATAAAACTATATGATGTATTTTACAATGTATTTTAATAAACAAAACTAGTGTTACTTGTGATGCGTATCCTTAATTAAGATATGTGACTGAAATCACATATTTATGACATAATTATTTAAGAGAATTAAACCAAGTTAAATATATCATAAACAAAAAATCAATAAGAAAAATTGCATGCTAAATTTTCTGCCTATGGAAACCAATGACATAATCTAGATACTTGGTGAAAAACCAATCATCACATATATAAAACCCATATATATTCACCAATCACCACATACATAAAACCCATATATATTTGGATAAATAGAGATATGGTAAAAATTTATTGAAATTCAAGTATACTACAATATTATATTATATTATATTATATTATAGAGCGATCTCACCCCCATTGTCTTATAAACACTTTTTTAATCTATACATAATTACATGAAATATATAAAATATAATTATATAAATAAGGAATGTGGGGAACTTACATCATGAGTGCTTATCAACATTTATAATCTTCCATGTTAGTTACATAATGGATATTTTTATGGTCTTATGCATCAACCAATATAATAACATAATGGATATTGTGATGGTCCATGTTCTACATCAACCAATACAATAGGTTATCTTCATCTTATGGGACAACGTTGTTTGTTTGTGTTTGGTCCATCTTTTGCATGAATTGAATTGGTGGCATCTTTTAGGACAATGTTGTTTGTTTGCTGTCAATGTTGTGATGGTCGATCAGTTACATGAATGAATACAATCTATTGTATTCATAGTCTATGAAGATGTATTTTTGTTTGTGACATGTTCAAAATGATACTATTCCAACAATCAATTTACAAATTGCATATACCATGCACAAATACATTAAATATAAAAACATTAACACATATATTACGTTCTTATCTAAATTTATAATCTTATGTTAGTTACATAATGAATATTGTGATAATCCATGTCTCACTTGAATCATCCACTAGCTTGTCTTGATCTTCTAAAACGGCGTTGTTTGTTGATTGTTAGAGTTGCGATGTTCATCTTTAACATGAACGAGTACAATGGATTGTTTTCATCTCCTCAGACAATACTGTTTGTTCGTTTTTATTCTTATGATGGTCCATGTTTTGTATAATTAAAAAAATCTGCTTTCAATTTTAGAACAACAATGTTTGTTTGTTATCAATATTAATATATTAGAATAGAATATGACAGGTTCAAAATGACGTTATTTCAATAAAAAAAAATTAATAAGTATAAAATAATTCATTTAAAACCCATAATAACAGTTAACAATTAAATGTCTCGCTGGTTAACAGATATAAAATGTCGCAAAACTCAGGTAACTCAAATGCCAACTTTAATTTTTTAACGTGATGTTAAAACATTATGATAGGTAATTTGAAATACACGTAAATATTATTTTAATACTAATGAATTACATTAAACATTTTCATAAACAACCGATGATTTAGGTTAACTGTTTCTAGAAATAATCTTAAATTATTCTAATGTTTAAACCTACCTCAAAACTTCCATCATGGGTATCGGACCGGTCAGATCGCTTTGATATTTGTATTTTGCAAATGTGTTTCCATCAACAGCAGGTGCGAACCACATTGCCAGTTTCACATGCACCAGATAGATTGAATATATGTTGTGTTCTTTATGGTGTCGGTATCTCAGAAGACCTGTTACATGTGATGCTGCCACTATATTCACCTGTGCATTGAATAGACAAACGCTGATCTCTCGATTCACGAAAAATTGTCAGAGGGCAGTGCACATGCTTTGGAAGATATTTAAATCTCCTTGTAATTATCAGTCTCCATCAATTAACAGCAGAATCTTTTATGTGTGATCTTCGTTCTCATCACTTAAAAAATATAAGTTATAAATATGTGGATGAGTGCATTTTTCAATGTCCAGAGACAGAATGTTTTTAGATAGCTTTTTTATATTCACAAAAGAAATATCAAGGTATATAGATGGGCTTAATGATTAAGAATATATGTTTTTTAAAATATCACAAGTTCGTATATCTCATAAACTCATTTAAGTTTATATATCTCATACACTCATTTGGTGTCTAACTTGATCATGACCTTAAAAATAGATTATTATTCTTATGATCCTTCTACCTTCATTTACTAGATCTACCATCAATATTTCAAAAATGAAAAATAAAAATCCAGAAATAAAAGTCATAACATTTAAGAGCAACTGATGAAAATGTAGGAGCAACCGAAGTTAAGGTTATGTGAAAGTGTAAATCAAGTTTTTCATGAAATGGAACTCGCTATTTCTTTAGTGTTAATGGAAAGCCTTGCAATCACTTGTGGTCATTGTGAGTTAAACGTATCTCTGTATTGTTTAAACAGTTTGCTTCACTGTTTGTTATTTTGAAAGAACTACTTTTGAATGATTACATCTATTTTATAAATAAAGAGAAATTAAAGGCAATATATAATGATATATTATTTATTATGTAAAAATTTAAATAAAATAGAAATTAAGAGAAGGTGTATGTTATGATTTGTTATTTTCAAATAATAATAATAAATAAGATTGTATGGCAACTCAGTCAACAAGATTAGAAAGCAAATTGTAAATGAAACGAAGTGTTTGGTGCAAAATGAAACGAAGTGTTTGGTGCAAAATGTATATCATGGAAATGTTGTGTGCAACATGTATATCAAGTTAGATGGGGCAAAAGTAAATACAGGTTGGTAGGCAAAGATAGAATAAATTTGAATGTATATTACGGAAATGATGTGTGCAACATGTATATCACGTTAGATGGGGCAAAAGTAAATGACTGTTGGAAGGAAAAGAAAAAATAAATTTGGAAATTTAAATGCATTTTCCATATGGACTGGTGAAAGATAAAAATATATGATGACATAAAATATATGGTGACAATGCATTTTGCATTCTTGAGCACCATTTATTTTGAAATATATAAAAAAAGAAAAGTTTGTAACATATAAAAGAGTAAATGCATTTTCTAAACAGACTATTGAAGTATAAGATTAAAAGTCTGTAACATATTAAAAATTAAATGCATTTTTCATACAAAGTGGTGAAAGATAAGAATAGAGTCTATAACATATACAAATTTAAATGCATTTATATTTGAAATGTGTCAAAGAATAAAAGTTTGCTACATACTACTGGAAATTTTGAAATATACAAAAAAAATTAAAATCTGTTACATATAAATCGAAATTTCAATGCGTTTGTCATGTAGACTGGGATTGGGGCTCCCACGGACCATTAGAGAAATATGTACAAGAAACAAGATTGTGGAAAGAAGATAGAGTGCAATAGCTGCAAAATAAAATAAATGGAAAGGTATAAGTGTTTGTCTATACATCTATGTTTAAGAAACTGGAATAACTGGGTTGATAAACAAAGAAAGATGCGATGAGTAAATTTGTCTATACGTCTGTATTTAAGAAACTGGAATGACTGGGTTGATAAACATAGAAAAGATGCGATGAGTAAACTTACAGTGAGGGTACATATGAGTCCTTTGGCTATTTTCTTGTGGCTGTCGTTTCATTGATGTCACCGACGACTATGGTTTCAAGGACAACTGTCTGTTGTCTTTTGTCAGCAACTCGTTTTAATTGCCTTTCGAGCCATTCTTCAGTGTAGCCTCTCATTGGGGCGACATTGATCTCATTCCAGATTTTTATTTTGAAAAGATCGTTTTTTAATTCCTGGAGGTCGATAGAAAGATTATAGAGAGCATTATGAATTTCCTCATTCTGTACTGCATATTTGACTAGCCAGTCGTGGACGTGAGCTTGATTAAATTGAAGGATGCTCTAAAATTTTTCCAGAGACAAGGTCTTAAACATAACAAACTGTTTATCGAACTCTTGCATGGTTAAGGGAAAGGATTTTGCGATTAAGAGGGGGTCTTGGAAGTCGTTGGTTTTCCCGGCTAAGTCTATATTTGATAGCTTTGTGAATAATTTATCTTTCTTCGATATGGCTTGTTCACATAACTGAACAATGAGATGCAGGTTGTTTACTTTTTCTTTCTAACATGCATTCAATTGGTCGATCTGGTTTTTGGATGGAAGATCTTCTTCTCTTCTTTTTGTTTTTATCATATTGTTGACAATCTTGCCAAAAGGGATGACCATTTTTAAAAAGAATTTTTTGTCATCTTTTAATTTGGCCTGCAAAAGCTCGAGCAAGTTATGTGCCCTGGTTCCAAGCGAAGTGATGGTTTTTTATCTTTTACATGCCTCGGTAACCAGTTCCATTCTTTTTTTGATATTGTTCTTCACATGTCCTTTAGAATATGCGAGCAGGGTGGAGGATGCTTTTAAATTGGGTGCAGGGGTTCCAGGCATGGAAATTGCCAAAGTATTGACAAGCAATGGCATAGGAATGAAAGATTCTTCCAATTCCTTGACTCGCTCCTTCAGTTTGACATTCTCTGTCTTGATGCCTCCGATGGAATCATGAAGTGCTTGTCCGTTCATGGTGTGAAGTTGATAGATTTGGGACGGCCACATGTTGGCAACATCAACCTTTGAACAAGATTTGTCTTTCTTATTTTTAACATTTTTTTTCTCAATTATCATTTTTTTGTTCCGACTATCAAAAACAATGTTCTGGAACACGAAGGATTCATCTACGTCAAAATTTTGGGTAACGGATATGTCCATTGGATGGCTATGGTGGATTTCGTATCCACGATGATCAAGGAAGGGGAACATGGTATCCAGATCAATGTCAAGTTCCATGTTCTCACTCTAAATTTTCGTCTCTTCCGCGTGCCCCATTTTTTTTTTCTCTTTTTGTCTAGTAGAAGATTGTGAGAACTATCAATTTTAGAGTTTTGAGGGTCATTATCTCCTCCTCCATTTGAAGAACTATGGATTTCTTTGTTGTTGTGATGGGTCATTGGAGCGATGCTCCAGGATGTCGTACCTTTTGGAGTGCTATTTGTGGATTGAACACTCTTGTCACTGGGGCCTTTCCCCTATTGCATGTACAATTTAGTACATCTTTGCACTGTCTCTATGTCATCGACATCAAAGGAAGGACTGTTGTCACTACTGTCTTTGTTTTTGGGTAGGTGTTTATTTACAAAACAATCGTCGAGGCCAAGTGTTTGTAAATGTTGTCTAAAAATATCATAGGGGTTAAATCCTCTGATGTATTCCACATATATGAGGTTGGAAATGCTAAAATGTGTTGCGAAATTGTCAATTTTGTTGACGTTTTCCAACACAAACTCCCCTATTTTCCAAGGGAGAGGAATGAACTGTTTTTTTTTCTTCCTTTGGAATAGATGGAACCAATAACTGTATTGACGTGCTACTTCTGCAAAAAACATTATGTCTATAATGTGACATGGAAGGAGAGCAGGTTGTTCCATGGAGCCAAAAATTCTGATGACAGTGTAATTATCCAAATGTTCGAGTGTCCCCTTTTTGTCCAAAAAACTAGTTGCCTATTTAGATATGCGGGGAGCATCTTCTCCTAACAATTTTTTTTTGAAATGGGAAGCCTTGTGCTTCCACAAGGCCTAGAACCATAATGTTACTGGGTGGAATTCACAGTTGATATTCTTGGACAGAGAAAATTGCGGAAATTGACAAGAATGTGCTATTGCAAAAACTAAATAGGATGACATATAAAATTTCTTTTTCCTTTTGTAGCTTGGAAATTGGGAAGAGATTTCATAGGAAATTAACCTGGCTCAATAAAAAATGGCTTGTTCGTTGACTATGAAATACAAAATATAAAGAGGCATGCAGGAAACAGTACCTGTGGACTCCTGGCCCGTTAGTCTTGTAAACAACGAGGCAATTTCGCGAAATGGATTTCTAAATTAACTAACTTGGATGCTTGTAATATATTTAGGAACTAGATTCGGGTTTTGCAAAAAAAGGGGCAAGAGGTCCAATCCGTTATTATTCTTTGCTAGGAATTGTTTTCAATCATCCCCTTTGAACATCAATGTTGGCTTCGACAATTTCAGCATCTGACGGAAGACTTGAGGTGACAAAGAAACAAAAGAGTGGTTCTGCAATGGAGTAATTATTTTGTTTGCAATATATTTATCAACACACCAAGAGACTAGGTCCTTATAATAAAAAAACTCAGGGACACAACTTGCATGGGAAATCTCGGAGGTCCAAATTACTTGGTTCTCTGCGGTAGAGGTTGAGTAATAAGAAAATGCCTTGGACCAGTGGAAGTTTTGGTCCTCGCACCCAAATATGTTCACTCTATCTCCACAAAACTATTGTTGCGATGATGCCATAGGTTTATGAGAAGGTTGCTTTGCTACAGATGATGGTTTAAATGAACAGTTAGAGCCGATAATGTAACTTTTCGCTAAATCGTGGTTAAATGCTTATGAATGGGAAATATCCTCAAGCCTTTCGTTGATTAATGACAATCTGTATTGGTGGTGCATGATGAACTGTTAGCAGTAATTTTTTTTTTTTCATATTTAGAAATGCGAAGGTGGAGGGTACAGTGAAGAGAAATTAAGAAATGGAGGTTTCTTGAACGTGCAAAGGCCACGTTGTGTGAACAAGATTTTATTATAATGAAATGAACAGTCGGAAGTAATAATATAATTCCCCCGCAAATTTTGGTTTAATACACATGAATACGAGATGTCCTCAAGCCTTTCGCCCATCAATGACAATCTATATGGTTTCTGCATGATGACCTGTTAGAATTAAATGCCAATCATTCCATATTTAGAAACAATATATATATATATATATATAACTTTTTATTTTCTTTCATTATAGACAAGTGAGAATGTGACGGAGACGACAGAGAGCAGGGAAAGAATGGAAAGCTCTGAAAAGTGATCGAACGGGATTCAAAAAAGGGTTATGGGGATAATCAGGATAGTTGAGTGTTGCACGGTGAAATTTTATGTTTCGGAAATTTTGAGTGCAAAATGTGTAAAATGGAAGAGATCATGATGGGGCAGTTCAGTGGTCGGCTTGTATACTTGTGGAATTCTAGCAAAGTGGCTAAGTATGGAATAGGAAAATTGCTAATTGCATGCGTAGAAATAAGATCTTATATATAATTGCCAACTTCTAATATCAATGGGGCACGGGCATAGGAAACAATGACTATGAACTGAATATTTCGTCAACCCGCCAAACCGACGATCCTTCAAATAAATTTGAACAAATGGCAAAGTATGGAAAGAGGACAGACGAACTTCAAAATGGGGACTGTAATATCGAAGAGGGTATGATCTGAGAATGGTTGCAAGTTTGTATATTTGTCAATTTGTATATCCCGGAGCTCCAAATGTTGTTTGGAGGTCACGGAAAAGTAGAAGTGCAATGTTGACCGAACCACCGTGCAAGTATGCCTGTCAATTTGTATATTGCGGAACTCTGGGTGCCATTTGTGGGACAGGGAACAATAGAGGGTCAATTTAAAGAAAGGGGAAGCGGTCGTTAGAAAGGCATGAATCTGCAAAGATGCAGAGCAAGGCATTTTTCGGAAAAAAATGATTAAGTAACCAAGAAGAGAAACTAGAGGGAATAAATGAGTGGGAAAATAGAAAGGCAAAAGGCAGTTTTGGTAAGCACGAATCGGTTTCAAGGAAGCAACATTGTTGCAAAACCATGATGTTCTACTAATTGCCAGCAAATGAGTTGTTAAAGATTAGATTTTATTGCAACCTCTGCATGTAACTATGTTCTTGATACATTCTTCCATGACTGTAACATATTAACTTAACTACTAAACTTCATATTCTACTAATTGTCAGCAAATGCTTTGTTGAATATTAGATTTTATTGGAACATGTGGGTGTAACTATGTTGTTCATTTCTTCCATGGGTGCAACATATTAAGTCAAGTATTAAACTTCTTACATAATGGGTTGTTAGCATTAAAACTTAATAATTGCATGTCTAGAAACAAGAATAATGATTTTGCTGCAACATTGTACATTGGTATTAGTAAAAAAAATATCGAAGAAGTACGAGAGCACTGAACCATGCAAGTTATAATATGCGTTAAACCCAGAAAAGAGGCAGCAATGAAGAGTTGAAGGATTTTTTTTTTTAATAGCAAATCCATTTAAAAAAATAAGAAAAACACTAAGTATTGTACATCTATCCTTAGAAATTGGACCCAGTTCTTTGAGCCAAAACATTGAAGGTATCTGCGAAAAACACAGGCACGGTATCCGCAATATGCCACACGTAAATGGTTCTAGGGAAAGTGGAATAGCCGTTAGCTGAAACTGCCTTTGCATAGTCCAAAAAAATTCAGTAGCATAGCTTGCATGTGCAATTCCAGAGGCCCAAATTAGTCAATTCTACGTAGAAGGAGATGACTAGTAGGAAAATGCCTTGTAGCAGCGAGAATTTTGGACCTGATTCCCGAAGATGTTAATCAATAATTTTTTGGCTTGAAATATATCTTTGGGAACATCAACATATCATTGCTTTATAGTGAAACTCTTCCACCCAGAATGAACTAATTTGGAAGTCTGGAATTCCTACTTTCGCACTGCAAAGTGGTTGTTGTGTTTACCGGTGGTTTCTTTTCTGAAACTCCTTTTGGTGTTCTCATGACCACCATCATTGAGACAAGAAGCTTCATTTGTTATGGTTCATTTAAATTTGGGTGCAGGAGTGGGAAGATTCTTTGCATTGCCATCATCCATTTTCGCATCATCGTCCATCAAATGATCTTCTTCCAGCTCAAAATTCATGGAATAAACTTCTGCGACAGGCATGAATCCAACTGGGCAGGTTCTCTGAGAAGCAAGGGTTGCAATGAATTTTTTTGCCTTGAAATATATCTCTCAGTGTACCAAGGGACCATTTCCTTTATTTCTCCTGGGCGGAGGGAGATGAATAGTAAGAATATGCCCTAGGATAGTGTAATGTCTGGCCATTATGCACCAATGTGTTTTCTGTGTGTGGAGAGAACTGCTACTAGAAGTTATTAAGAATTTTCGTTTTCTCGAGATGATGATTGAAATCAAAATTGGGGAGGGATAATATAACCCTATGGAAATTATGGTTTAATGCGTATCAATGGAATATCTCCTCGATCTTTTCACTGATTAATGACAATTTCCAGTGTTTCTGCGGAATGAGTTGTCACCATCACAGCTCAGTAATTGCACAATTAGAAAAAAGTGCAAAGGTGGCAGTGACGGAAAAAAGAGATTAAGAATTAGAAATTTATTAAAAGCACTAACCCATCGACGCACAAAAAAACAAGATTGCATCGCCTTTGAAATGAATACTTGGAAAGGATAACATAGTTGTGCACAAATCTTAGTTTAATTCATAGTAATAACAAATCTCCTCCAGATTTCTAGACATTAATGACAATCTTAACGGTTCCTGCAGGATGACTACTAGCAATAAATCTTAATTATTGCATATCTGGAAACAAGCACGAAGGCAACAGTGATGGGGAAATTGATTCCAAGAAATACCAAAGTATGGAAAATGGTTGGGCGTGATCCATATTTATGAAGGAACACAATGAAATACATAAATACACATAAACGCAGATATGCAACAGAAGTAAAACTTCATTTCATTAACAACAAATGATTGAAATATGGTTACAAACAGAATGGAAATAAAATAGCTTGGGCATTGGTAGCTTATCTCTGAGAAGAGATGTGGCGGCTAATGGCCTATGAACTCTATGTTACAATGAGGCTCGAAGGCCTATATATTATTGAGAAACAATGGAAAACCCTAAACATGCAAAAACCTAACAATAGGAGATGAAACGCTAGAATATGGGCCCCGTTGGGGTAAATTGGTACATCAATTTCCCGGGGTTGTAACTTTGGCATACTATATCTGTTTGATGCACATGATACATCATTAGAAAGATCTATCCGAGGACTACATTGCTGATATCAAATATTGAGTCAAAAATAGACCAATATTATCCAGAACATTCATGCCCAAAAAACGTCGTTTAGGGCCTCAAAATGGACCCGAAAAACTGTTAAAAATAATAAATTGTGCTACAATTAAGGAAACTAAAAAACCAAAAGAAACAATGATGTGGGTCCAAGTGGAATAGGAATTTGTCCATCAATATCAACTTGGATCATTCCTCCCCTCTTAAGAATCAATGGTCCCCATTGCGTTGAGTTCCTCCATGAGATGAGGAAACTTTTGCTGAAGTTGGTCCCTAGTGAGCCACTTGCCCTAGTGAAGGAGTTGGCCTTCTTTGACAACTCGATATAGCTGGAACCTCTGCCTGGAAGGTTTTATTGATCTGTGTGACCATAATCTGATCAATTGTGGATTGTTCCATGCAATTTGGGTTTAACTATGTTGGTGTCAGTTGTTCTGCCATGTCGGATGTGTCTAGTAGAGGTGGAAAGTAGGGCCGAAGGTGGTCGACATTGAACACTGGGTGTAAACCAAGGAATGGTGGAATACTGAGATCAAAGGCATTGTCCCCTACAACCTTGGTGATGGTGTATGGCCCATATCAGAGCAGGCGTATCTTGCGGTAGGGTCCAGCGAGGCACTCCTTTTGTAAATTTAGCCACACTTTATCACCCACCTGGAAGTTGTGTGGCACCTGATGTTGATCATGTCACTGTTTGTACTTAGCATTGGATCTGTCCAAGATGTCATGAACCTGTTGGAAGATGTCCTAAATGTTCTCAATGAAGTTGTTTGCTTTGTCAGCCTCAGACTGGACATGGGATGAATCTTCCTGAGTACCCGCAAATGGAATAGCTACGTCAATGGTACATAGTGGTTGGAATCCCAAGCCCACCTGAAAGGGGTTGTGGCTGGTTGATATATGGAGAGTTTGGTTGTAGCTGTGTGGGGAGGCTCTCATCCCATGTGCATGGATGCTTTGAGTTGTACATGCGCAGAGTGTGTACAATCATCCGGTTGATGACCTTTGTCTGGCCATCAGTTTGTGGATGGAAAGCTATGGACTTGGTGAGCTTGGTGTCCATAATCGACCAGAGGCTGAACCAATATGTATTGAGGAACCTGGTGTCCCGATCTGAGATGATAGACTGTGGGATCCCAAAGTGTACCCACACTCGCTCAAAGAAGAGTTTAGCAGTGGATTTTGTTGTGATATTCTTCTTGCAGTCCATCAAAATGGACATCTTTTGAGAATCTCTCAATGACCAAAAAAACATAGTCATTTCCATGCTTAGTAGAAGGAAGGCCCGACATGTAATCCATGGAGACGGATTCCCAAGGTAGACTAGGGTCGGGCAACGGAGTATAGAGGCCTTTCTTCTTGATGGTACATTTGGCAATGGCACAAGAAGTGCAGGACTTAATGTACTTCCCGAGATCATGTTGAAGGTTCAGCCAATAGAAATACTTTTGCAGTACTGCCACAGTTTTCTCGACCCCGAAATGCCCAATGAACCGATTGTAGTGTGCCTCCCAAATCATCTTGGGACACTCGCTTGAAGGAACACAATGATGTCCTAGGTGAAATAGCAGGGCATCCTGGAGGTGAAAATTAGGAACTTTCTTACCCTCCAAGAGCATATTGTATGTGTGGTCGAATTCTGAATCACTTTTGTAGAGAAGTAGCCAATCAGAAGTCTTGTGCCCACAAGAGTTGAGCACCATGGTTAGCACCATGATAGGGGGTTGGCTGAGGCAGTCTGCAACATGATTGGTGCTTCCTTTCTTGTAGTTAATGTTCAAATGAAATTGTTGTAGGTATGTGGACCACCTCTGATGGAGATCGTTCTGCAACTTCCCTTGTGTATGTATGAAGTGCAAGGGTCGATGGTGTGTGTGGATGATTGTTTCCTTTCCCAAAATGTAATGCTTCCATTGTTGGAAATCCTGCACAATGGAATACATGTCGTTGTCATAAGTGGGATACTTACAAAATGTGTCGAAAAGTGTCTCACTGTGATATGCCACTGGATGCCCCTGTTGAGTAAGGATTGGCCCACTAGAATAGTCGAAGGCATATATCTCAATCTCAAATGGTTTTTGCAAGTATGGTAATGTGAGCACTCGTGCAGAGCAGAGATGATGCTTCAAATCATCGAACTCCTTCTGTTGAGATTCAAACCAAAAGAATTTGTCTTTCACTCCTCCCTTGGTGACTTGACTCAAGGGCCAAGAGATATGAGAGAATACCAACACAAACCTACGGTAGAAATTGGCAAGACCCAAAAAGCTGTGGAGCTCTGTTAGGGTGGTTGGGGTTGGCCAATCCCGAATGACTTGGATCTTGGATAGATCCACATGCATCCCCCGCTCATCAATAATGTATCCCAGATACTGAACCTGGGTCATGCCAAAAGTGCACTTCTCCAAATTGGAACACAACTTGTGGTTCCACAGTGTTTGGAGGACTTGTCGAATGTGGTGGAGGTGCTCTTCCCAAGTCTGGTTGAAGATCCGAATGTCATCCAACTACACCACTACAAATGAGTTGGTGAATGGTCGCAATATGTTGTCCATTACTCTCATTAAGGTTGCACGGGAATTCTTCAACCCAAAAGGCATGACCAACCATTCGAAAAGGCCCTCCTTTGATTTGAAGGTAGTCTTCCACACATCAGAGGGTTCGATGGTACCTGGTGATACCCAAAATTCAAGTCAATCTCTCTAAAATATTTCCCCCACTTGAGTTGGTCCAAAAGGTCATCAATCCATGGGATTGGGTACCTATTCTGGACAGTGATCTTGTTCAATGCCCTATAGTCAATGCAGAGTCTCCAAGTCACATCCTTCCTCTACACCAGCACGATCGAGCTCCCACAGGGTGATGAACTCCACCGGATGTGACCTTTTTGCAACAGCTCTTGAATCTGCCTCTTGATTTCATCATTCTCTAGAACAGAGCGCTAATAGATCTGTCCATTGGGAAATGACGCACCTGGGGTCAGATCGATGGGGTGCTTGACCTGATAGTGTAGAGGAACCCCTGTGGGGGAGGTGAATATGTCCTCGTACTCCTCCAAAACCTTATCCATCTATTATTTTCATGCAGAGGGGCCCTGTATGTAGGTCGTGGCCGTAGTCTTCTTCTTTCCATGAGGGTGGAACATCAGGAAAACAAATTTCCTGGTTTTGGCAATGATCTTACTGCATTGTTTTACAGTAACCAAAGAGATGGTTGTAGGCATTGTTATTTATGGTATCCTGTACAACTTATTGCCCAAAGTAATACTAACAACACGAGGCCTGGACTCATACACAACATGTAACTTCCACAAGTATGGTTGGCCTAATAATACATCAGAAACATCAAGAGGAGCAATGTCACATAATACCTCATCCGTGAAGGGCTTGATATTGTAGGGAAGGCGACATTGTTGGCTTACGCGAAGGTCCCGTCCTTGGTCCATCCACCCGATGTTGTATGGCTGTGGGTGTGTTGTGGTCAACAAGCCCAACCATTTCACGACCTCTACAGAGATGAGGTTATTCTGGCCCCCGCTGTCGACAATGAACTACAATGGGGAACCCTTTACCCACATCTGGGAATGGAAGAGGCACTCTGCCTCCTATGGATCCTCTGGCTCCTTCTTCTAGATCTACATGGTGGCAATGGTGGCATTGGGCTCTGCATCGATAATATGCGTCACCCTGTCATTCCCCTTTTTGGGTTCTAATTCAGTGTCAGAGCCTGCATCCAATTCAGAAGCCTTTAACTCGGCTACCAATGACTACTTGGCCTGACACTCACTTGTGTTGTGAGCAGAGCTCTTATGGAACTCACACCACTTCCCCGTGTCCTTTTTTTCCTTCGTGATGTTGTTCTTTTCTTGCGGCTTTGATGGGTTGTCCTACGCCACCCCACCTTGGCTTGGTCCTTTGTTCGACAGTTTGGGGGTACCTTTCCCTTGATTCTGATTCGTAGACTCAATGTCTCACTTCTTCTGTTTGAACTTCTACTCAATCTTGGTAGCATATCGGTATGCCGCACCAAGAGAGGAGATGTTGAGGAAATCCATTTCCTCCTGAATCTATCTATGAAGACAACTACGATACTTTAACACCAAATGTTTCTCCAAATCTTTGATACCCAAATTTGTGCGTAGGGTATGGAACAGATTCGTCAGCTCATGCACATCTTGGTCTCTTTGTTGTCGCAACGTAGTACATTGTATGTATTTGTCCTCATACCTCCCCATGGGATAACATTGTTCCTTGATGGCGTCTCAGAAAGAATTCCAGGTGGGTACGACTGAGAATAGAGAGGTTTCCCCCTCACTTTGTTGCTCCTAGTAGGTTTCCCACCAATC
>SNQJ01S0008397.1:203626-216398 GCA_010110895.2 Picea sitchensis | reverse complement strand
AGTTTGGGGGTACCTTTCCCTTGATTCTGATTCGTAGACTCAATGTCTCACTTCTTCTGTTTGAACTTCTACTCAATCTTGGTAGCATATCGGTATGCCGCACCAAGAGAGGAGATGTTGAGGAAATCCATTTCCTCCTGAATGTATCTATGAAGACAACTACGATACTTTAACACCAAATGTTTCTCCAAATCTTTGATACCCAAATTTGTGCGTAGGGTATGGAACAGATTCGTCAGCTCATGCACATCTTGGTCTCTTTGTTGTCGCAACGTAGTCCATTGTATGTATTTGTCCTCATACCTCCCCATGGGATAACATTGTTCCTTGATGGCGTCTCAGAAAGAATTCCAGGTGGGTACGACTGAGAATAGAGAGGTTTCCCCCTCACTTTGTTGCTCCTAGTAGGTTTCCCACCAATCCTTGACATGGGAGGCGACTTTAAGGAGTGTAAAAATAATCCTTTCTTGGTTGGAAAAGTCATGAACCGAAAAATATCCTTCTAGCAGATTCAACCATCTATCAATGCCATTTGCATTTATTTGGCCCTCAAATATGGGAATGGCAAAGTTTACTTGTACATTAAAAGGAGTGGCACCTCAAGAGTGGATGTTGGATGTATATGCGCTGCCAGTGGGTAGTCATTGAAGGATCTGGGCAAAGTTGTCCATCATCACGTTCCGTTGTTTCTCGAGGGCCTCCTCGAGAAATAATTTGATAGGATCTCCTGCTCCCTCATATTTCTTTTCTTCCCCCATGGGCGTCCATTGGGGTTTGCAAGGCTGATCTTGCAATGCTTCAACCAGATCGAGCCCTAATTCCTTATACCCCGATCTCGTTGGGGACCTGCAAAGAAGGATCGAGAAAGAGAAGACTGCTCTAATACCACTGATCCCACTGATCCAGATTTATGCAGGAACACAATGAAATACAAAAATACACATAAATTCAGATATGCAGTGGAAGTAAAACTTCACTTCATTAACAACAAATGACTAAAATATGATTACAAACAGAATGGAAATAAAATAGCTCGGGCACCGGTAGCTTATCTCTGAGAAGAAATGTGGTGGCTACTGGCCTATGAAATATTTTTTACAATGAGGCTCAAAGGCCTATATATTATTGAGAAACAATGGAAAACCCTAAACATCGAAAAACCTAACCCTAGGAGATGAAATGCCAGAATATGGGCCCCGTTGGGGTAAATTGGCACATCAATTTCCCGATGTCGTAACTTTGGCATATTATCTCCATTTGACACACATGATACATCATTGGAAAGATATATCTGAGGACTACACTCCTGACAATGAATATTGAGTTCGAAACAGACTCATATTCATCGCGGCATTCATGCCCAAAAAATGTCGTTTAGGGCCTCAAAACGGCTCTGAAAGTTCAGGACTCGAAAAACTACTAAAAATAGTAAATTGTGCTACAATTAAGGAAACTGAAAACCCGAAAGAAATAGTTATGTGGTTCCAAGTGGAATAGGTGGGTTTCCACCAATATCTAGCTAGATCAGGGCGGGTTACAAAAGAAAAACGACAGAAGATATACCTAGGAGACATGAAGGGTCGATGGTCATATTGTATCTCAGTGACATATATCGGTTGTCAATTTGTATGTTGCAGAATTTGTAAATTGAGAAGTGGACCTGTGGGCTGGCTGGCTCAACATTGCACTTTCATTGTTCCATGCCATGCAAATAACACTCAGATTTTCGCGATAGACAGATTAATAGATGGAATCGAGGGATGGCACATTCAAGATTGCCATTGTTTAATGATGGCAATCCCTATGAGCTATCTATCATATCTAAAAACATTATTTTCAATACTAAATTATTAATATTACATATTGATAATTTATAACATATTATCAATAAACATAGTAAACATGCACTTTTATAAAGTATGGACATGAGATTTTATAGAGCATATGCGGATACCTCATTCCATACTTAGGCACTTTTTCAATTGCGGGTTCTTGGACTGGCAGGATGAAAATTGAGCCTCTATTGTTCTGTGTCCTACAAATATCACCTACACTTCCACGATATACAAATTGAGCAGACTTGTGAGTTGGTTGGTCCATATTGCAGAATTTAATTAGACGAGAAAGTTTGTACAATCTGGTTGGCCGAGATATAAAAGTATTCTGACATATGGGTAATACATGGTAAACATGTACTTTTATAAAGTATGGACATGAGATTTCATAGAACATATGCGAATCCCTCATTCCATACTTGGGCACTTTTTAGATATTGGGTTCGCGGCCTGGCGAGATGAAAATTGAGTATCTATTGTTCCTTGTCCTACAAATAACACCTACACTTCCGCAATATACAAATTGACAGTCGAACTTGTAGAGATGAGTCTCTATATAAAGTATGGACATGAGATTTTATAGAGCATATGTGGATCCATCATTCCATACATAGACACTTTTTTTATTGCGGGTTCACGGTCTGGAGAGCTGAAAAATAGAGTCTCTATTGTTTCGTGTCCTACAAATAACACCCAGACTTCCGTGGTATACAAATTGACAAGAGGACCTATGGGATGCTTGGTTGAATATTGCATTTATATTGTTCTAGAGCATATGTAGATCCCTCATTCCATACTTGGGCACTTTTTGGATCGTGGGTTCGCAGCCTGGTGGGCTGAAAATTAAGTATCTATTGTTTGGTGTCATACAAATAGGACCTAGACTTCCGTGATATACAAATTGACAGGCAGTCCAGGCATTTTTTGTATCGCAGGTTCACGGCCTCGTGGGCTGAAAATTGAGTATCTATTGTTTTGTGGCCTACAAATAGCACCTGCACTTCCACAATATACAAATTGATATCCGAACTTGCATAGATGAGTTTATATATAAATTATAGACATGAGATTTTATAGAGCATATGCGGATCCCTTATTCCATACTTAGGCACTTTGTTTATCGTGGGTTCACGGCCTAGTGGGCTAAAAATAAAGTCTCTATTCTTTTGTGTCCTACAAATAACACCCAAACTTCTGCGATATACAAATTGACAGGAGGACCTACAGGTTGCTTGGTTGAACATTGCATTTGTATTGTTCTAGAACATATGTGGATCCCTCATTCCATACTTGGGCATTTTTTGGATCGTGGGTTCGCGGTCTGACGGGATGAAAATTAAGTATCTATTGTTCCAAGTCCTCCAAATATCACCTAGACTTTCACGATACACAAATTGATAGGCGGACGTGTGGACATGAGTCTCTATATAAAGTATGGACATGAGATTTTATAGATCATATGCGGATCCCTCATTCCATACTTAGGCACTTTTTGGATCATGGGTTCGCGGCCTAGCGGGCCAAAAATAGAGTCTCTATTGTTCTGTGTCCTACAAATAGCACCCAAACTTCCGCAATATACAAATTGATAAGAGGACTTGCAGAATTTAATTAGACGAGAAATTTTGTACAATCTAGTTGGCCGAGTGATATAAAAGTATTTCGACAAATAGTTAATACATGGTATACATGTACTTTTATAAAGTATGGACATGAGATTTCATAGAACATATGCAAATCCCTCATTCCATAGTTGGGAACTTTTTGGATCACGGGTTTGTGGCTTGGCGGGTTGAAAATTAAGTATTTATTGTTCCATGTCCTACAAATAACACCTAGACTTCCGAGATATACAAATTGACAGGTGGACTTGTGGACATGAGTCTCTACATAAATTATGGACATGAGATTTTATAGAGAATATGCGGATCCCTCATTCCATACTTAGTCACTTTTTTTATCGCGGGTTCACAGCCTGGTGGGCTGAAAATATAGTCTCTATTGTTCTGTGTCCTACAAATAACACCCAGACTTCCGAGATATACAAATTTACAGGAGGACATATGGATTTCTTGGATGAACGTTGCATTTGTGTTGTTCTAGAACATATGCAGATCCCTCATTCCATACTTGGGAACTTTTTGGATCGCGAATTCCTGGCCTGGCAGGTTGAAAAATAAGTATCTATTGTTCGGTGTCCGACAAATAGCATCTAGACTTCCATGATATACAAATTGACAGGCGCTCCATGCACTTTTTGGATCGCAGGTTCGTGGCCTGGCGGGCTGAAAATTCAGTATAAGCCGGACTTGCGGAGATATACAAATATCACCTAGACCTCCACAATATACAAATTAACAGGAAGACTTGTGGACATGATTCTCTATATAAACTATGGACATGAGATTTTATACAGCATATGTGGAGTCTCTATATGGACATGACTCTCAACATTGCAGTTTCATTGTTCCATGTTTTCCAAATAGCACTCGGTTCCATGATATACAAATTGACAGATGGACTTAAGGGCTGGTGGGTTCAAGTTTTCCATTGTTTACAGTTGCTAATCCCTATCAACTATCTAACATATCTTAAAACAAATTTTTCAATACTATATTATTAATATTAAATTTTGATATTGCAAAATTTAATTAGACGAGAAATTTTTTGCAATCTGGTCGGGCGACTGATATAAACGTTTTTTGACAAACGAGCAATGCATAGTAAACATGTACTTTTAGAAACTATGGACAAGATATTTTATAGATCATATTCGGATCCCTCATTCAATATTTAGCCACTTTTTTTGATCGAGGGCTCTTGGCCTGGCTGGTTGAACGTTGCACTTTCATTGTTCTGTATCTTCCAAATAACACTCAGACTTCTACGATATGCATATTGAAATATGGACTCGAGGGCTAGCAGGTTCATATTTTCTATTGTTTACAGATGGTAATTCCTATCAACTACCTAACATATCTAAAAACATTAATTTCAATACTAAATTATTAATATTACATATTGATATTGCATAATTTAAGTAGACGATGAAGTTTGTTCATTTTGGTGGACCGATTGATATAAAAGCTTTCTGACAAACGAGAAATACATAGTAAAAATGTACTTTTATAAAGTATGGACATGATATTTTATACAACATATGTGGATTCCTTATTTCATACTTAGAAACTTTTTGGATGGACGGTTCGCGGCCTGACGGGCTGAAAATTGAGGTTTTATTGTTCCGTGGGCTACAAATAGCACCCAAAGACCCCGATAAACTATATACAAATTCCATTGTTTACAGATGCTAATTTCTATCAACTATTTAGCATTTCTAAAAATATTATTTGAATACTAAAATATTAATTGTAATTTTTTATATTGCAGAATTTAATTAGACAAGGAAGTTTGTACAATCTGGTCAAACGGCTGATATAAAATTTTTCAGAGAAATGAGCAATACATAGTAAACATGTACTTTTAGAAACAAACAATATTGTAACTTCACATGCAATCCTCTAACAATTTTTCATGCAACTATTTTCTTTCATGGCAGGACTGGAGCAGCAACAAAATCTCATAGAATAACAGATATCGGCCTTGGAAGACATGGAAAATAACACAATTGCATGTAGACCCATGGGTGCAGGGGATGAATACCGTAAAGTGCCCAAAATAAACAATAATAATCCAAAAAAAAGGAAAAAAAAAATCTCTAACAACCATCATTGCACCCCACCCCTACAAGGCCGAATCAAACAAAAGAAAACAGTGAGGACCAAATTTTGGGGGGTTCAAAATTGCAATTGTTTAGGGATGCTCATCCTCTCTAACTTTATCTAGAAACATTATTTTCAAATACTAAATTATTAATATTAACTATTATTCGTTCATTCAAATTATTCCAGGATATTAATTTTACCAAGTTCAACGAATAAGCAAAAATGGAAAAACAACGACCAATTTGAATTTTAAGAGCCTCTTGTTGGTATGGTAGGATAGTTGCACTTCGCACACTATATATTCGTTGATTTCAAATTATTTCAGAACAATAATTTGACCAAGTTCATCGATCAAGGAAATCTGCTAAACCAAACCACATAGTACATTTGCGTCACAATGCCATAGAAATTATCAGGTGGATCTACGTGCCAGTTGGCTAAAAAATTCAATTATATTGTTCTGTTTCCTCTAAAGAATAGTTGGAGTTCCATGGTATACAAATTGTTAGACAAATCAGATAACCAAGAACCAACCATACTTTAAACATGCCGCAAGCAAGTTTCTAGAAGGTTCCATAGAGCAGAACCCATCGACCTTTGCACCAAACAATTTGATATACAAAGAAAAGATATCATTGCATTCATTTTCTCTTGCATCTAGTATATGTTCCCAGTAGGAAATAATTGGGGCCATGTGATATATGGGTATTACAGAGATATGGACCAAGTCCAATGAACATTCATTTGGATGTTGAACAAATATTACAGAGACACATGAGGTATTTTCGTTTCCTGCCAAAGTTTCATATATTTTATTTTTTCCGCTTCTTTAGCTGATATGAAAAATTGCATTGTCCTCATTTAAGATGAATTTTATCTGTATCTGAAGATGCCGCAACATGTACACACTGCTTTCCTTTTTCTGTAGATACATTTCATACGACAACTCTGCCAACTCAGGAAGCACATTTTGTAATAGAGGTTGCCTAACCATATAATGCACGATTGTGTTGCCCACGGTTCAGATAACAACATTGACGCAATATCCATATATATATCGACATTTTTCACCACATCATAGATAATCAATCATATCATCACTTATTAAAGCGGAGGCAGAAGCAGCGGAATTGCAGTTTGCACATACAGGCTCAAAGGGGGTCAAGTACACATTGGCTGCAACTAAAAGACCTTCAACCTGGGAAAGCGAGCAAAGGGATTAATACATTGAATAATATAATACACAAATGCACCCCCCCTCCCCTTTAAAAAAAAAAAAATTTAAACATGTGCAGAAATTTGTTGAAGGCTATTTATATAAGCAAAGTGAGGATGATTTTGTGGATGTATATGCACAACAATTGTAGAGCTATCTAGTTTCTTTAGATCCTCTACTATATCTGCTCGCAACTCTATTACAAATGTTTCCCGGGTTGCCCGAAAGATCCTTTCTCTAGCATTACTCTTCTTTGTTATATTTTTGAACAACATAAGTGGAATCTACCCTCTATGCAATTGTTGTTCTATTGACGAAAACAAATCTGAATATGTATCGAACAATTGTAGTTGCAACATGGAACAGTGCAATATTTGTGTAACTTATCCGACATACATGCAGATGATAAAGTAAAGGAAAAAATTGAATATGAAAAGTGGTACCATTGCCTTGTCGTTGTTCGATTCGCCATACTTTATATGGAGAATGTGTTGTGAGCCAAATTTTCTCGCTAGCATGACAACAATCCCAATCATTTTGATTGGGTAAAAATTAGTGCTTTGTGCAAGTTGGTTGATAGTCAAGTATGGGAAGAAGCAATATTTTGAACAAACAACGGGAATTTTTTCCACAATGCTTGTTTCGTTCAGCGAAATAATTCGATTGCAATCACCACAGTCATATACTATCTTGGGAAATATATTAAAATTTGTAATGGATATCCCATTACACGGTAATATCTTTTCTGCATGTTCTTGGACAAGCTATGGAGGAACAGTCAGTGTCACGGTCATCATGGTGTCCTTGTCTGTCATGTCAGCACGCATAATGGATCTACTTTTGTTTGCCTTGTCCAAGTAGGTTCTATAGACAACCATTATGTCCCCAACGAACACTTGTCCACTTTGGGGGTTGTTCAAGGCCTCTATTGATAGTACTTTGGATGTTACAACTCTAGACTTGATGACATTTTTTGAACAGGAAAACTGAAGTAAATGGTAGTGTGCCACAAGTACATGCATAGTTTTTAATGAACTATGGAGCCACAGTTTCGCAAACACTCATCTTAGTCTGTGGAACATGCAGCACATTCAACATCTCGTTTGTACTTGTTGATACTCCTTGCATGATGAAAACCATGTATTGCAGATGGCATCAACATATCCATCATGCCATAGATGAATATACAACCCAGGAAATTTGTTTAGTAACCATAGTTAGAGCAGAGCGTATGCATCTTTACCTTTGGCCTTGTCGGTCTGCCAATGTCTGTGATGACTGATTGCTCATGGCCGTGTCACTAGTCCAACATTTTCTGATGCAAGCATGTGCAGATGAACATCAAGACTAAACAAGCATATGCATTGTATATTGTCCATCATAATGACAAAATAACTGAAAAACTGTATGCATTTGAATTTTTTAACTAGAGTAATTCTTAACAACAAATAGGGCATGAGAACGAGGCACCATGGCCAATCTGTATATCGCGGACCCCTGGAAGCCAGGGGAGAAATCTTCAACCTGCCAGCCTGGTACCTGCAATCGAGAAAATGGGTAACTATGGAATAAGGTAGGAGCAGGACCACATATGTCAATCCGTTAGTTTGCCAACTAGGCAGATGAATTAGAAAACAAAAGGGATAATAGATAATGGGAAAAGTATAAATAGGGAGCACATAAAGGCCCATTACTACGAAATGATCATTTTCAAGTCTAATATTATATACCCCCACCCGGTTTGTATATTTAATTTACCAGCACACTTGGTATACCTTTTAGAAAATTGTACCACATAATCCTCTACTGTTGCATTGAAAAATTCATCTCCCTGTCCAAGCAACCTATTTTTTCCAAGGCAGCAACATCGAATATGCAATGGACATGAAGGCAAGTTCGTATGGAGACATACATCTAAAAGAAAAAGAAACAGGTCTATTTTCCTACCAAAGAGTCCTTCATCCTGTCCATCCATTTTGTTTGTTTAAATGCAACAATGCAGTGTAAACACAACGAACATGAACTAGCTTAGTATGATGCATGTAACCAAGACAACTTACCATATAGGAAGGCATGCAACTAGTTTAACATATATACATACCATAAATGAAATAAAAAACAATGCAATATGAAACAACAGTACAAGCATGCACCTTTCGATATCCTCTTCAGCCACTGTAGTCAAGACTCCCTCCTTTTTGCTAGCTACTCTGTTTGTTTCAATGTGGGAACACACAAAATTCAATGAACATGAATGGAAGCTGGTATTCACCGGAGAACAAGAAATATGTACATACACCAAAACTAACTCAACAAACAGTCTAGAAAGGAAGAAACATGAACCTTTGCGCTTCTCTATCCATGGCTATAAACATGTAGATTTTTTTTCCCAGCCCAAAATATATTACAAGGCACAAAATATCACGCAATTGCATGGCCGCAACTAAACGATTTCTAGTTTTCCCTATAAATTTATCCATATATTCCCTTTAACGATGTTATTTATCCTCTACATAAACTATTGTGCCCATGATACAAGCTCTCAGTTTTCCGTGGACAACTACCCAGACATGCTTCCATACATGAAAATATAATCTTGTAGAATATTTGTTGCACATATCATATCTCAAGCACAACACAAATTGTATCGTGCGCACACTAGTCTATGTAGAGGATAAATAACATGCAATGTCATATCTTCACATCTAATCATACATGGTTTATAAATGTAGCCTGCATACATATGATTTATTCCAACAAAAGTACAATGGATATTGAAAATTCACATGCAATCCTCGCACAATTTTGCATCCAACTGTTTTCTTTCATGGCAGGACTGGAGTAACAGACAAATCTCACAGAATAATAGATATCGGCCTCGACAAACATGGAAAATAACACAATTGCATGTTGACTCGTGGGTGCAGGGGATGAACACCATAAAGTGCCCCAAATAAACAATAACAATCCAAAAATAAATAAAAAGAAAATCTCCAACAACCATCATTGCACCCCAACACTGCAAGGCCGAATCAAACAAAAGAAAACAACAAGGACCAAACTAGCAAGAAAGGACCAACAAGATGAAATGCATCCCCAGGGCCCCAAAGCGCAAACCCCAACCAAAGAAACAGAACCATCAACCCACAAACCAACGAACCAACAAGAACCACCGAGTGAACAATATATATGTATCTCCAACGATTATGAAACTACACCCCAAGCATAGAAGGAACCAGAAACATACAAGGACCATGCGACTACAAAAAAACAAACATTCTACTTGCAAACTAAAAACACTGAATAGAAAATAAGGAATAAAAAATGAAACTATGGCATCCAAACTTACTCCGAAAAAATGAAATGCAGAAGCGTATGTTGAATCGCGAGCAAAACAACAACAACAAGAAACTGAGAAACCAACGAAGAAGAAGCACTCACCGAACCAGTAAACAATGTATCTAGCTTCAATGGTAGAACAAGGATGAAACATACAATGACTATTGAACTAGCGGTGGACAAACAAGACTGCGCAAATTCATTGTAACTGTATAGAAAATTTCGAGGAAAAATGTAATCCGAGAAGCATATTTACATAAACATTTAAGACTGTCAGGTTGTCTAAGGACCTCACGGTATGCAAACATTTAAGTTGTCAGGGGTGTTGGAGGATGTCACATCATGTAAACATTTACGATGTCAGGCCAATTGAGGCATCTCATAATAAGTGTCAATACATTTCAACAAATATACATCCGCCAAAGATGTTATGCACTTTGGAATTCTCAATCACTACAAAGATTCTATATCAAAACATTTAAATATTCTTAGTACACATCAAAACCTATAGATATATTCGGCTAGAAAAAAATGCTAATACAAACATTTGAATTAATTCTAGGATTAATCGACCTTCAACCAATATAGAGGAAAAATATATGATTAAAAAATAATGTCTACGAGAAAAACTTTGGACATGTTTCCATATAGTACATTGGGAATAACAAAGATGACAATAAGACCTCCAATCTCTTATCCAATCAGAGCAATACATATATGTTATATGCATTCAATTCCATAGCTCCAACAATATGTATTGTGCAAACATTTCGGGTCAAAGGACAAACTAATATGTAGTCAATGCATTATCGATCGCTATAGTCCCTCTATGCCTACGACGTGGACTAATAATTGGTATTATATATTATTAAGATATATTATGTATAATGTATAGTAATAATTGGTCTTTAGTGTCAGATCCTCCATCGTTACATCACTTGTGACTCTCCCTGTGGCTGACCCAGCTACTCTGTCTCTGCTAGAAGTCTACAGTTGGTGTCAAGAGTAGCGGTCGACAATTGGTGTCAGGGATTGTGCAGGTTTGTTTCATCATAGAAATCTACGATGATGAGGTTCACTAGACCCTGGATCCCACTAATTTTTTTCCTTGGTACCCTCCAACTAGAAACCCTCCTCATCTTTCAAACACATTTTTTGTGGGGGCTGATGTGGAGGATCAAGGGGGGTTGGTTCCCTATTTCCCCTCTCCACCTCACCCTTCTCTGGCTATAGCTCCAGACACATCTACAACTTCATTTATGGATATGTTGACCTTAGTCGGCTCGTCTTGAGGGGATAGGTTTTATGGGTCCCCAGTTTCCTCTCATTTCACTCTTTTTGGTTTTTACGAGATCTCTAAGCATTTTGGGGTCTCTCCTCTCCACTCTTCTCAGGTTTTGTTGGGGACGTCACTTTGTGCTCCTATTTCCTCGAATTTTCTGGAGTGCATGGATCTTTTGCAGAGGGTTTTTCAGCCCCAGTTTCTTGTTGTGGGGATATTTTGGATGTGGCTGCTATTGCACCTTACTCGCAAGGGCTCCAAGAATTGGATTCTTTTTATCTAGGTTGTTTTCCTTTCCTTGAATCAGGGCCGGGTGTGACTTATAAGCCACAAGATTGAGCTTCATCGGAACGGTTTATTGCACTATTCTTACTCCCATCCAATCTTAATGCTTGGGATGACGTCAAAGGGGGGTTCCTAGAGATCTCTGGGCCCTTAGACTTACAAGAGGACCCGACCACTCCCTCAGGCTTCAAGCATTGAAGAAAAAGTAAATGCATCGAGCTCTCCTCAGAAGATTCAAATATCATTCTGGGTGAATATTTTTCTATGGAAGAGGTTGTGGAGATGGTGGATAAATATTTGGTGGGTAAATCCTATGACCGTCAATTCTGTGAAAAAACCCTAAAATCTTGGGTGACACTTACGTGGGGCTCGACCCTCAACCCATCCTCTCAGATCAATAGACTCTCTCGGGGGTGGTTTATGATCATCATTGTGGAGGATGAAAAAGAAACACAGGCACTAAATGGGTGTTGGGCCATCAATTCCTCTTAGGTGCTCCTAAAACTCTAGGATCCCACTTTTGATGCTTCTTGCGAAAGAATGGACTCGTTCCCTATTTGGGTCCGCCTTCCAGGGCTTCTACCGCATCTCTGGTCATTCAAGGTATATCAAGCTATTCAGAATTTGTTGGGAACCTATTTCAACATGAAAACTTCATTTCGAGAGATTGGGAGAAGGAACCAACACATGTACTTGTCTCATTAAACATTTGTGGAGGCTTGTAGAAAGAGATGACATTTATGGATAGGGGAAAAACCATGACACAGATTCTCGACTACGAGGGCATTCCATTTTGTTTCCATAGATGTCATTTTTATTGGACTAATAGGTAACTGTGGACACCAACATATCTCCCTAACTTCCACAAGAAACTAGAACAAATCAAGAGAGAACACACACTTCCTCTTAAACTTCATTGTCATATAAACTAGTTTAAAGAGGCATAAGTGACATACCTTTTAAATGACACTTGATCCTTGCTAGTGTCATCCTTGTAGCTCATTCCTTGATTTTGCAAGATGGTGAGCCTGTTTTCAAGAAACAAAAACCAACAAAGAGAGAGAATACAAAGACAGATATATATATATAT
>SNQJ01S0008397.1:176491-203576 GCA_010110895.2 Picea sitchensis | reverse complement strand
ATGAACTCTATGTATAAGATCAAAGAGTTATACAATAAAAGTTTAGATACTTTTATAGGGAAGAAGTGTATTGTTGTATTATATTAAATGGAAAGTGGATAATACAACCTATGACTTGATGTTGCAAGGTCCCCTTGCAATGGCTCTTTTCTTCAACACATACATCTTTTCTCCAATTCCTTGGATGAAGAAGATCCACAATCTGACTTAAATAACTAAAGAAAAGCTCTCAAGCATAATTTGTAGTAGAACCCTTCATGAAAATCTTAGCCTATTCAACCTTATCCTTTTACATAAGATATCCCTATTTATATAGTGTGAAAGAGAGAGAGATGAGGAGATTAGGATGATCCCACTAAATAAGAGAAGCGATTAAGATCCAAACTAATCGGAGGCCACCTCATCTTCTATAAGATTCCCTTCTACAAAATTCGTGAATTTTGACTTTTCCTATGCTTTAAGCATCGTCACACCCTATGCAAAAGAAGCATGCGACAACATCGCAGTCTAGTTTTAGTGTAGAGTGTGACGATCAGACATCGCCACAACTCATGCTTATATCAGGGTGTGATGACCTTCCTTGTTATGGTTTTTGAAAGAGGAAAAGAAAACCACTCTTCTCATGGAGAAAGTCTCTTTTAATATTTTCAGGGAACATGAACACATGTTTTTAGTTGATAATGAAGGTGACCAAAATAATGTGTAACAATCATGCCCATGGGAATATTCTAAAATATTTCCCTTATCCCTTTCGGGGCCACTCGAAATCAACTTGGTCCTCCGAGACAAAGGTCTGAAAGGGCCAGACTACTTCATCTTGATCATGCTCCCCTTATACATTGTCCTCCTTAGGCTCTCTACTTACTCCCGTAAGTGGTCACGCAGGATTTCTTCAGGCTAGAGACGAACATGTGAATGATTTTTGTTGGTCCAGACAAGGATTGGCTCTCACTTTGGTTCCTGTCCAGGTGTCTCCACTCTCTCAAAGAATACTCCAGAGGCCCTCATTCGACACACTTATGGGTATGCATTTTTCTATCCCTCTACCTGTTCATGATCCGTTACAAGATTTCAAATTTCTCAAGATTGACTTTCCCTCCTCCCTTCTCGACCTTCCCTCCCCTTTTCCCTCGACCCTTCTAAAAGCTTGTCTTTTCCCCTTAGTCCCTTTCACCTCCCTAGCCTCTAGCGCCCTAATCCCACTGCCCCACTCAGAACCCCTAACATCTGTATCTAGTGATGAACCCTCATTTGAAAGGTTTGAGGAACAAACCATCCATTTTCTCCTAATGAATAGGACTATACTAGCCCCTCTTCTACGGATCATGGGCTCGGATAAAATCCTGACTCACAAATGCTAAAATAATGTTGAGGGAATTCTTCTCTCCTCTCAAAGGCACAAAATTGTGCTTTAATTGACATCGCTTCTGGAAKAAAATGGTCTATTGTTGGGGCACTTAGAGAAGTGCATGCACTTGATGAGGCTTCCCCATAAAACTACTCTCCTTCAACTGCATGGGTTTGGCGATACCCGACATGAAATATTCCCTGAAAAGGTTGATCCACACACACTAACCCGAAGTAATCCTATTTCAATAAACGATGGTTGATGTTGCAACTACAACCATTACCCTCATAGATCTTCTTCCCAGTTGGAATTTCTTAGGCATAGATGCAAATGGTAGGTCAGTTGGTTTGGTAAATCGATGACATTCTCGCACTATAAAAATATTAAACTCTTGGGCCCTATACTCATGTCTTGGGGTTTAATTTTTTTTGTAAGGTCTAGGTAAGGAATTCAGAGTACTAAATGAGTATGGCCCCTATTAAGAGAGGATCCTCTTTTGGGATTCGCTATTTAAGATCGATTTGTTGAAGGTTGACAACCTCATTTCGGGGGAGTCTTAAATTTCTCTTTGGGGGTGTCGGAGGTTTGGGGCCCAAATGATCGTCCATACCACCATTCTCCATTGTTCTCTCCTCTTCTATCAGCCAATGTCATCCTATATGTCGCCCCCCAGAAGCTCTGCCCAACTTGGAGAAATATGAGGACAGGGGAAGCTAGGGTAGGCAAATACTTAAATCAATTTTTTTTCTAGAAACAATGATGGAGTAATGAGTTACGCTTCCAAGTTAGACAGTGGATTGGATTTGGGTGTTATTTAGAGCACTCATCGGTATGGATGGAAATGGAGGGTGGCCCGGTCAAGCCGACATCTCCTTTAAAATTTAATGTCTATTGTATCTCTAATGAAAATTTCCAAAACCTGGTAAGGCCAATTGGACTACATTTTACCCAAGATCGGGTCTACCGCCTGCGGTGCATTTTGCATACAGTCTTAAAAGAATAAAACAAATGGTGATCCCCTGTGTTACAGAAAAAAAGAAAAAATAAGAACAAGGACTTGAACATTTAGAAGTTTTCATTGAACAATTTTATCAATGGGATGATTTAGGGTTTGTTACTAAAACCTCGTGGGAGAATCTAAAATATCTTGAAACTATATGTAGGCAGTTGTTGGCCGAGAAAGAAATGTCTTGGAGGCTAAACAACTGGGCTATCTGGGTGGATAAGGGGGATTGTAATACTAAATTCATCCATGCTTTTGCAAAGGGATGAAAATATACCAACACAATATGGAATCTCCAAGACTAGGATGATAGGAAGGTTTCATATGTCAAAGGTCTTTCCGAGTTGCGGAAAAATCACTTCAAATCCATGTTCAAGGTTGAGAAGAGAGAAAACATTGCAGATATTGTCTGGTTAGCTCTATTCTACTCCATTTTTGTGGATGAAGAAGTAAAAAGAGATTGATTTGTTGAAGTCAATGATCAGGAACTAAAGGAGACACTTCATAGTTTTCAGAAAGTAAAATCCCAGGGCTAGATGGATGTTCGATTGAATTTTATATTGGATTTTATGAGATGTTAGCTATCGATATCCTCCTTGTTGTTGAAGAATCCAGGAGAAATGGGAGGATTCATGCAAGTTTCAATAGAACTTTCATATCACTTATTCCAAAATCGGATGAACCCCAATCCTTTGACAAGTTCAGGGCTATCTCTCTCTGCAATTGCATCTACAAAATAGTGGCAAAAATAATTGCAAGGTGCTTAACACCACTATTATCAAACTCTATCTCAAAATAACAATTTGGATTTCTAAATCGTCAGCAAATTCATGAATCCATTGGAGTGGCAAAGGAGAGGATACAAAGCCTCAAATATTCTAGGGAAAAAGGGTCCATATTGAAGATTGACCTATAAAAGGCATTTGACCATGTCAATTGGTCCTTTATCAGACTACTACTTACACACATGGGGTTTGAGGTTCCTTTCATTAAGTGGATTATGGCATGTATCTCCTCGGTCTCCCTTGTTTCCCTTTTAAATGGGGAAATCACACCTTTCTTCATTTTAGAAACAGGCTTGCGGCAAGGATGCCCCCTCTCTCCATTCCTTTTCCTTTTGGTTGAAAAATGTTTAAGTAGAGACATTGGAATGGCTTCCTCCTCGAGGGAATTTCGGGAATTCATACCTCTCTAGATATTCGTATCACTCACTTTCTTTTTGTAGACTATGTACTAATTTTCTGCAGTGGACGACCTAGTGATTCTGATTAATTATCTAACATACTCAATCTTTTTCGGCTAGCCATTGGGATGGTTATAATCCCCCAAAAATCCTCTCTAACTCTAATTGGTCTGGATGAGGGGGTAGGGGATATCTACATTTGTTTCTTTCCTTTCTTGACTCAGGACCTCTCTCTTGGCATTAAATACTTGGCATTTCATCCCAAGGAAAATAACTATTGCAAAGAAGATTGGTGGTGGCTCTTGGAAAATATTAAGAAGAGGCTAAACATCTAGAGTTATTGGTGGCTCTCTAGGTCTTACATATTGAATTTGACTAAATTGGTTCTTGAGTCCATTTTAATTTACTGGATGTCTCTCTCTTGGATTCCTAAAAGGATATTATAAAGGGTTCAACGTATTTTCTTCCAGTTCATATGGTCAGGTTCTAAATACCATTTTACATTTCCCTAGGAAAAATGGGAACTATTGACTTGCCCAAAAGCATTAGGAAGCTAAGATTAAATAAAATTTTCATATTCTCAAAGTCTTTGGCTGCCAAAGTCTGTTGGATACTTTTTTCAACCACTAGACTCTAGTCATTAGTGGTGGAAGACACGTATATTTGACCATATTTGGTGGGGAACTGGATTCGAAGGCCTGATAATTCCACATAAAAGTGTTCAATCATTTGGAAACCGGTGGTAAAATCCTTCCATGTTGTGGGATATGGACTATCCTAGAAAGTTGGTAGGGGGAACCAAGTTCGCATTGGGGCTCATCCATGGCCTGAGAGTGGAAACTCTCATAGCTGACCACATTCCCTTTTAGACCAACTTCACATTCATGGAATATTCTATTTAAATAAAATTGCAAACCCAGGATCTACAAATATCTTGCATCAGGGGTGGCACATTTGTGCTTCCCTTTTCTTGGATGGAGGCATCCACATAAATTGGGAAAACTACATTTTTTCTCTTCGGGTCGGACACATACAGCTCATGGAACATGATGATGAATTGGTTTGGAAAAAGTCTCTCAATGGGGTGTACACACAAAAACTAGGTTATATTGCACTGATTATCGACCTTATCCAAAGAGGGTCATGCTGGTGGTGGACTGGATTGTGGAAAATCAAATCGCCCCTAAAGGTGAACATATTTATGTGGTCTTCCTTGTTTGATAAGGTCCCCACATGGGACAAGATGAGAAATCACCATATTGTTGGCCCAGGATGGCACCCTCTCTGTAAAGCAGAAAAGGAATCCATCACACACTTGCTCATGTTTTTCCCCTTCTCTATGAAGGTCTAGAATGAAACTACTACTCTCTTGAGGAAACCATGTGACTGGAGTGCCCCCTCCATGGATATGACTTGGAAAACCTAGCTATAATACCCCACAAATAAGAAGGTTAAATAGTTTCCATTTCTTATTAGCTAGGGTATCTGGTGTCCTAGGAACTCGACCATATTCAAGGAAATGGAAATTGTCCCTGAAATTATTGCAACAACAATCCTTTCGATCCTCGCTCATTTTCCTCAAGAAAAGAACAAGCCTGTTATTCATGAAATCCAACTATAAATCATTGACTCTTCATTACCCTGGGTTTATTTCTATGGTTCTTCTCAAAATATCCTATGTGCAGGTGGAGTTGTCTTGTATTTATGTGACTCACACTTCTATAAAATTAAAATGGGCCTAGCACAAGGAACAAACAACTATGTAGAGCTCATGGCTCTTCTTCTACTGATAAAATTCACATGTGGGAAGGACTAACTCACCATCCAAGTATTCAAGGACTCTATCAATGTCATCAACTAGTCCCAGAAATCCCAGTACTGCCATAATATTATAATACTTCCCATTTTGGAGGATATTTTCAGTATACTGGACTATTCTAACTCCTTTTTTCTCTGACATGTTTACAGGAACCATAACTCAGTAGATGACACTCTATGAAAATAAGGAATCCCACTTCATTTTGGTCACTAACAAATAACTGAATCGGATAGAGATAATTCACACAGGTACGTCCAATGCCCTTTCATCAATGGACCAGCTCAATCTCAACATTAAAATGTGGCTCACTTTTTGTCTTGGTTTCTACTTATATTATGTACATATTTCGCACCCGAAGCGCATGTTTCCTATTTCGACATTGGATGGACTTTCTATTTATCTTTTCTCTTTGGTCTTTTTGGGATGGACAATTTTTTAACTGTAATTATTTTTTGATGGTTTGTTTCCTTCTATGGATATGAGGGGAACCTACTATGAGATCACTTACAAGACACTTGACGGCCCTTGGGAACCATTCCTCAGACTCTTTTCTTCATTATATTGGAATGTGCTCACGTAGCACTTACAAAGTGTAATTTTTTCTCTTCAGATGAATAAAATTACTCTTGATTCTCACAAAAACAAATTATTATATATTATTAAAATTATTAAATTGTTTTCTATATAAAAATAAAATAAAATACTTAATTCCTCAATAAACAATGAGTAATGAGTAATTTATACAGTTGTTAAGTTAAATTAAAAACGCATACAAACTTAACAATATTGTTAAAAAAATAAATTTTTTTATTCAAAAATAGAAAATTGTTTTAAAATATATATATATATATATGATGTAAATACAAATATCTAAAAAAACATAAAACTCTAAAGGTAAATACTATAATTATTTATCTCATACACTTTATAAGATCTTTGGTAGATTGAAGTAAATATATATAATAATAACACCAAATTGGTGTATGAGACCTCCTCCTCCCAACTATTTGTTTGTTAAAATCTACGAAGGTATACTTACCCTAGGAATAAACACATGCTCTTAACAATTAGGCCCACTTAGGTTTTATATATAACTTTGGTATGACCCCACACAACTATGTCTAGTGGTTTTGAAGGTAAGTGGGTGGATTCTAGTCCTAGGTTCTAGGTTACAATGGAAGAAGATAAATAATTAATTATTAGAGGACATTAAAATTAGATGGAAGTAATTTTTTTTAAATTATTCATACAATGTTCTTTTTTAAAAGGTAAATTTTCATTATGTGTAGGGTATTAGAAGGAAGTTGATGGTGGAAAAAAATGTGGTAAATGGGTGCCATTCTTAAGAATGGGCACGTGTTCTTGATGTAATTGGCTTGGAAAACTCTAAATGGCTACCGAAGATGCCAATGTTGTTCGGCATCAAGAATGCGCAAGTGATCTAAGAACGCATAACATCGTTCCTCACCAACCAGTTTATTTCCTCATTCTATCAACCAATCAACACATTCAAGGCCTGATTGAGCAAGCTAAAGCCATAGGATTTTCTGACGAGGTTTCCACATGATCTTGACACTATCTATGGGGTATTCAAGGTAGTTATTAGAATGCAATTTCATGTTTTTTAATTTCCTAAATGATTTAAATGCTTAAAAATGAACCTAATTTAAATACAAATTGAAATATTATATTGAAACAAACATAATTAACATGGAACTTGGAGAAAACCAAAACACCACAATAGGAAGGCACACCAAACCCCAACCCACAACCCATAAATGTAAACATGAAGATTGGTGAATGGTTTAGGTGTCTCATCTCTTGTTGAAAACTTATGGAATATTGGAGATCCCTCTTGATTTTCATTAGCTACTTCCTTCAACACCATTGTATCATCTATTGCAAGTGTCCAAGGTCAATTAAGAAATATTGATGATTATAGGACTAGGATGTTTGAATATTACGTGATTGACCTAGATAAAAACCAATTGATAGACGTAAACATTATAGAACAAAAGTTGATGACCTTGTTCATTGATCTTGGAACCAAACTACAACCACTAATCAAAAAGATATGCATTTGTATGGACTGGTGAACCTACCCATGATTTAAGGATAATTGGATGGATATGTGATTTATGGTGCTTGACAATTCCCCCTACAATAATAGGGAGGTGCCTCTATATTTCCTTACAAAATTTTGGGAAGAGCTTAGGTTGGATCACCATGTCAACTACTTTGACATTGGTGAATTTTAGTGGGTGGTTCATGAGTCCAGAGAGGATAGAGAAAATTCTAGGCATGCCCCAATGCTAGTTCCCCATCCTTATAGGTGAAGGCCTAACTCCACTTCTCAAGATCTTCCCATCGTGGAAAGAATCACCTAGAAACAATTATCCATATCATCTTTGACTCAAAGCATGGTGTATCATGGTATCTTTGTAGAATTATCTTTGCAGGAGGTACATGCAGGTAACGTTGGGAGACGGGTTGGACCTTCAAGCCCTATAGTAGAGTGCAACTAGGAGAGGGAACATGGACATAATAGGAATTCATCTGACCCTCATAGATTCTTATGTTTTGGGAATATTTTTTATGGGACGATAAAGGGCAGTAGATATGACAATTTCATGGAGGATATTGGTATCTTGACCATTTCTATGTTCTTAATTCATTGATTATATATATATATATATATCTAGTTTTTGGGGTAATTTATTTCATATTTAATTATATGAGGTTTTCTATTTCTATCCTCGAATAATAGACACTCGATGTTGGTAGACACATAAATTTGCCACAACGATTTTTTTTATTTTCTAGTATGGTCAAATATAATGGTCTTGTGTTTCTAAAAGTTGCAGTACCATATAGTGATGAACTATTTACACCCGAGATGGAAAAATAAGCCCCTTCACAGGTATCATGTGTCGAGTTAAATATTGTTAAAACATGAAATATGTTATATTTTTTTGGTTGAAGTTTACATTTTCGTACTAATAGAAATATTATAAATATGTATGCAGGTTGCTTCATTCACTTCTAGGTCACTTGTACCACCACCCTTCCATTCACCACCACTATCGATGATCCCCCAGTCATTTTTCCCTAGCCACAACACAATTCCATTCTTCGGCCACCCTTCCCCATCTCTTGGGATACCTATTTTCACTCCAAGGGTTTTAGCATCACTTGTGCAAACAATCAGGGTTTACCATCACCCACTCATATTGATGCATGTAGCATTAGAAAAGTACTTCCACATTGGCACCTATCTAGCATGTGGAAGAGGTTGAAATCCTTCTAAGTGTGCGACATTACTTTAGTTAAAGTAATTATTAAAGTACTAAAGTGATTTGATTAAGTGAATTTAGTTATTTAAGGAAAATGGTAAAATTAATTAGGATGCAATCTAAACATTAAGTGAGGTGAGAAGAAATATCAACCATCAATCACTTTGGAGACTAGGTGTTGGGTCAAAGGAGTACAAAATCAACATGATATCAGAGCCCATTTTATGAGAGGAATACATATCTCAAATCCATAGCAGTTGTAGGAAGATCTTTTATATCTAGAAGGGGATCTTGTCAGATCTAAAACCAGTAGAAAGAAATCGAAGGATGGAGTTTAGGGCACAATAGTATTGAAGCAGAACTAGGTTGTTGTAGGATTACTAAGTAGTACACAGGTCACAAAATGGATAGATGGGTACATACATGGGTGTCTTTGGATATAGTGGCATGCACATGGATCGCAATGAGAACATGCACGTACATACATGGGCTACACTGGTGACATGTGTATGTAAGTCTGTTTAGGACAATACAAGGGACATTTCAACATAGAATTATCAGATCAAATCTTGGAGATGGAAATTGGATTGTGATTTGAGGATAGTTTGGATGGGATTTCAAACTATAGTCCTTGGAAGGTGAATAATGTTGGTGTTGATGGAGAATGGGATCTAGGAATTTTCTAATACTTAGATAACTCCTCCAATGGATGTGGAAGATTTGGTCATCCATAATTAGAAGGATGTGGAATCCATATGCATAATTCTATAGGGAGTGAAGGATCACTTGATCCCTCATATATCAGGAAACACAACTGTCAGGGATATGTGGGAGGCTCTAAAGAGTTTGTTTTAGAGAAATAATGAGAATGGAAAAATTGTGCTAAGAGAGTATCTTAGAGACAAAAATATACCAATATCGGACATAGTGACAATTTATCTCACCCATGTGGGGTAGGTTTGGGATGAACTAACTGCAACTAATGAAACAGTGGTCGATTTAGATTTGGTGAGGACGAAGATAAAATGATTCATGAGGGAGTGGACATCATTCATTAAAGGAATCATGGAACAAGAAGAGCTCCCTGATTTGTCAAGGTTCTAGGATGAATTCGTTCAGGAAGAGCTGCAAGATGAAGATTTGAATGGATTTCACACAAGAATGATGAGAACCTTTCTCTTGCTAGTGAGAGAAAGAAGGCAAAGTTAAACATAATTTCTAGTGGATATTCTACCTCTCAGTATGGAAAGAAAAAGGACATGAGAAAATTAAATTTCTTTGCATGTCACAAGTTTGGGAATTATGCAGGTCAATGTCCGAATATAAAGAAGTGGGGGAACAAAACATAACCATAAGTAGTTGGATTGACAAAAACTCAAATGGATAAGTTTTGCAAGAAGTTTGAATAGACAAAGTTATTACTTGTTTCCCATAATTTGGTGGGCATTATATTAGTTGGTGCATGGTTGATAGATAGTGGAGCCAAAAGTCATATGACAGGAACAAAAGAGGTGTTCAATATCTTCACCGATTTTGACTCAAAGATGCATGTGGAAATTGGTATGGGAGCTAATAATGAAATGAGGGGATCTGGAATAGATCCATTCTAGATGGATTTAGGATGCACATTGAGAGTGAAAAATGTGTATGGGTACTAGAACTCAATACGAGTGTGCTCTTAGTATCACTTACCGAGAGAAATGGATTTGACGTGGTGTTCTGGGATTCAAAGGAATTGATCAAGACTAGGGGATCTATCTAAGACACAAAAAATATTATAGGATTTAGAGAGAGAAACTTGTATAGGCTAAAGGGTCGTCTTATGCGAGTAGTTGCAAGAAGTAGAGTGACTAGGAACAATAAGAAGGTAGCTTCAAAGGTTGAGATGATAAAAGAGAGTCAACCTTCAAGTTTTGATGATAAAGAGAAACCTTTCAAGTCTGTCAAGGAGGAGTCATGGTATGAGATGACCATGTAGGATGATCAAGAGTTGGAGGCTTCTAGGAGAATAATAAAAGGGAAGTCGTCATAGATATGTCTGAGAAAGATGGTAGGGATAACAATTATTTTAAAGGGAGAATCCAGTCAGGTGTTTTGGAGAGAAACGATGGTAGCATATCTAGTAGTGAATACATAGCCAAATTCAGGCGGGAGAAGTACCTTCCTCGATAAGAGGGATTGTTGATGCATGTACCATTGGATAGGTAATTTCACATTTTCCTTTGTCTAGTATGTCGAAGTCCTTGAAATACTTTTAAGTGTGAGACTTTACTTTAGTTAAAGTATTATTAAAGTAAAGGGATTTTATTAAATGAATTGAGTTATTTAAGGAAAATGCTAAAATTAATTAGCATGCAATATAAATATTAAGTGAGGTGAGAATTAATCTCATTCATCAATCACTTTGGAGATTAGGGTTAGGTTATAACTCATTATTAAAAAATCAAGGTTAGGGTAAAGGCGAAGACTCATTTTCGCGAGATACCAAGGTCTTACTTTGGTGATATGCCAAGGTTAGATTTTTAAATAGAGAAGAAAAGAAGGATTTTTTCTAGTGTGGAGTCAATTGAGAGTATAGAAGCAAAGAAGGACTTTTTCTTACACAAGAGTGATGAGATATCACTGATTGGGTGAAGAGATTTCGTCGAAGTGTTGACGTAGAGAGGGTTGGATAATGAAGGACTAGGATTCAAGATATTGGATAGGTGGAGAAGGAGTTCCATATAGTGATCATACATGTCAAGGAAAAGAGAAAACATGAGTGTTATAGCACAAAATTCCACACCTATGCTTCTATGCCATGGCCTAAATCTTTTCTAGTGCATGCTGGAATTTTCCCCCAAAATACCTCTCAAAAATCACTTTAAAAACATGTACTAAAAGAATATCCATGGGTTTCCCTAGTGAAACATGCGGACATTCGCGCCTTCCCACATTGCAATATGTGAATACCCTCAATATTTGTGAAAAATAAAATAATTTTGTGTTTTCGGGTGGGTTTTTTGGCTGGACTCGTTTCCCAATGATTGTTACAAGGGAAAAACTCTCTATGGCCAAGGGTAAACCACAATAGACAGGTATGACTACAGAAATCAACTCAATTCCATTGTATGCTATATAAACTAATGTGTAAGATAAGAAAGAGGCCTACCTCTACTTAGCCAATTATCTGACCACCGTGTCCTGGGTTTGTGGTATACAACACTTATGTCCCCTATTCCATTATATACATCTTGTATCCAAAGAACTTCCATGATGTACAATTTATGCTTTTACTAGTGAGAACTCAGCAGGCTTTCGAAAATATTGGCATTAATAAACGAAGAATGGATTTTCTTCTGTGCAATACTTTGTCCTTTTCCCCTTTTCTTCTTCTCATCTATTATCGTTTTATGGTTATATACTTAGTCCCATTTATAATATCGCAGCCTCCAGGGTTTGTCGAACTGACATATCTTCATCTCCATCTATATCCTCACATGACGAATCTGACCAGTTGTTGTTCCTTTCCATACTTGGCCAATTTTATGGCCGCAGTTGTCAGGTTGACGCTTTCAAACTCTGTTGCTTCTTGCTTTGTGATATACACCTTGCACTCAAAAGTTCAATTATCTACAATTCCATCGCAGACTCCTCGAACTCACAATATGTGTTAAAGTACTTCGTGTCCTTCCTAATATACATTAATTATGGTCTTATTAGTGACAATTGAACAGAGTGATACAAAACAACTAGCACTAGCACCTCCACCATATACAAACGCATTGATAGGTTCATGAAATACCCAATTACTAATCATTGTCTTGTGTTGCACCCATCATCGTACTTCTTTCCAAATATGCAACAACAAATGATTATTACTAAAAAACCATCATGAAACAACCGTAAAGTTCGACATTAATAAGAAAAAGTCTCGATGACTAACCATCCCTACAGAACTTGTCCAGGAACATGAAAATATCTTCCCAAGTAATGGAAGAGCTATTACAAATTTCAATATATTAGCGAAAACAAGTCTGGGTCAGCGTTTACATATTCTATACTTGGACACTTTTTTCGATTGCAGTTTCCTAGATTGACGGCCTAAATTTTTTTTTTCGAATCGTCTGTGACTTGAAAATAGTGGTCGGAGTTCCGTGATATACATTTTTTTAGCTGGAATGCCCTGTCACGAGCCCAACCATCCGCTGCTTTTTTTTCTTTCTATTTCTTATGGATTTGAACGTAATTTGTGAACCATTCCTGGATTCGCAAATTGGAAGATGCTTATATTTATCTATATATACAATCCATGATCCTGAACAACCTAATTACCTTTCATTACTTATCCAATTATCTGACCATTGGGTCTCGGGTTTGCGGTATCCAACACTTTTGTCCCCTGTTTCGTCATATACATCTTTCACCCAAAGAAATGTGATTTGAAATTTATGCTTTTACTAGTAATAAATCACTAGGGGTTCAAAAAGATTGGAATTAATAAACGAATAGTAGATGTTCTATTGTGAGATACTTAGCCATTTTTCCCTTTTCTTCTTCCCCTCTATTATCACTTTCTGGTTATATACTTAGTCTCCTTTCTATGATCACGGGTTGCATCATTGGTGGGATGACATATCTTCATCTCCATTAATATCATCACATGATGAATCCCTCCGATCGTTTTTTTTTTCCATACTTAGCCAATTTTATGGCCGCAGTTGCCAGGTTGGCGCTTTCAAACTATGTTTCTTATTGTTCCATGATATGCATATTGCACTCAAAACTTTCATAATCTAGAATTCCACCACTGACTCCTCGAACTCACAATATTCACTCTACCAAGCCTCACAAATGTTTCAAAATATCGGTCGTTGCCTTCCATCTCCACTGACTTCGCATCCTTCCTAATATAGATTAATTATGGTCTGTCTAGTCACAACTGAACACAATGGTACCAAAATATTGGCACTCGAACGTCCTTCATATACAAATTGACTGTCGGGCCATTGGTCCTTTCCATACATAGCCAATTTTATGGTCGCGTTTGCTGGGTTGGCGCTTTCGAAATCTTCTACTTCTTGTTTCGTTATATACATATTGCACTCAAAACTTATGTGATCTACGATTCCACCACAGACTCCTCCAAGCCTCAAAATTATTTCAAACTATCTGTCACTACCTTCCATCCCCATTGAATTCACATCCTTCCTAATATACATTAATTATGGTCTTAATAGTAACAATTGAACACAATGGTAGGAAAAAATTGGCACCCAGACGTCCTCCATATACAAATTGATTGTCAGACTCTGACATCGTCCCCTCTTTTGTGTTACAGATTATGCATTCAAATGTTGTGAGTGAAAAAATTGACCGTTGAGGCCTCACATATTCTGGGGAGACCTTATCACCATATTTCAGATCCTCGTGTTGAAGGGTTCACGAAATTTCCAATTCATAGACATTGTTTCATGTTCCATCCATACTCGTACTTCTTTCCAAATATGCAACACCAAAGGTTTAATATTAAAACGATATCATGCAACAACCCTAAATATCATCATTAATATGAAAAAGTCTTGAGGTCTAACCATCCCTACAGAACTTGTCCAGAAAGGTGCAAAGAAGATATTCCATTACAAATTTCAATATATTAGCAACAACAAGTCCATCCAAGTGTTTCCTTAATCAATACTTGGGACACTTTTTCGATTGTGGGTTCTCGGATTATGGACTCAAAATTGTGTTTCGAATCTCCCACGACCTGGAAACAGTGACCAGAGTTCCGCGATATACAATTTGTCCGCTGGAATGCCCCATCACGAGCCCAGTCATCCGTCGTTAGTTTCAATACTTAGCCCCAAGTTGGATGTATCTCCATGGAATTTTACATGTGTTGTGTATCGAGTCTTCCCTTCCCTTTCCCTGTTTCATAATTAGACATTTTTCCCATTGCGGGTTGTCAAACTGGTGGGCTCAGGATTGTGTCTCCAATGTTCCACGACTAGCAAACATTACCCACAATTCCACAATATACAATTTGTGCATAGGAATGCATCACCATGCCCTCTTCCATGTTACATGAATGCCTCGTGATGAACCCATATGTCCATCGTTTGTTTCAATACTTAGCCCCAGGTTGGTTGTATCTCCATTGCATTGTACATGTGTTGTGTATCAAGCCTGCCCTTCCCTTTGCTTGTTTCATACTTAGACATTTTTTCCATTGCGGGTTTTCGGACTAGTGGGCTCAGGATTGTGTTTCCAATGTTCCACGACTAGCAAACAATACCCACAATTCCTTGATATACAATTTGTGTGCAGGAATGCATCACCATGTCCTCTTCCATGTTACATGTTCTACAGTCAACACTCCCGAGAAATACAATTTGACCTGGGCCCCCCACTTCTGTTGGTTGTATCTTGTAGCCCTATTACGAAGCGTCGTCAACTAATTTCGATAATTATCCATTACTTACTTGTTGTTCCCTGTCACCACCACCTTCATACTCTTTGAAAATGCAATTTGCAAGATTTAATGTTAGCACTTCGTCATGCATGAACCTTAAACATGTCATTAATGAGAGAAAGGGTCTGACATACAAATTGACTATCAAAATCCCATATCATCCCCTCTTTCGTGGTACACATTTTTCATTCACAAAGTTTCATGATATACAATTTGAACTTCGGGAAGTCACATCTCCTGGAGACCCATTGTCACCCTGATTCTAAAGCATGTCCAACATCTTTCCATATTTTTTGATTTCATGGAATCTCTTTCGTGGTACCTCAGGTTGGCGGGTTCACGAAATCTCCACTTCTTAGTCACTGTTTATTGTACTCGACCAAGGTTCAATGGGATATATATTATAAGTTTCAATATATTGGCAAAAATGAATACACCTAGTCATTTCTCTATTCCATACTTGAGCCACTTTTTTGATTGCGGGTTCTAGGATTGGTAGCTAACGTTTGCACCTCCATTGTTCTGTGACTTGCAAACATTACCCGAACTTTCAATATTTTCAAATAGACCTCTGGACTATCCTATCATGCGCTCTCCGATACATACAATTTTAACCGCGTGCCCTCACCTCCCACGGTTGTCCCTTGTAACCCTGTTATGAAGCTCGCTTGACCGCTTTCAATAATTAGACACTCCTTGATTGCTCTTTCCCGTCCTTGTGACCTTCATACTTCTTTCTGAATATGCAATTAGTAACCCTTCATGCCAACAACTCAGCATACATGAACCGCCAACATTTTTATTGATGAGCGAAATGCTCAAGGAGATCTCCCATTAATACGAATTAAACCAATATATGCGTAGAGTTATATTATCCCTTCCGATTGTTCATCTCAAACACAAGTTTTCACGATAGACCATTCAATAAATATCCATTGCTTAATTGCTAATTGTCGTATCCACCATGTTCTCACTTCTATGTATGCAATTACTAGTCTTTAATGCTAACAACACATCATGCAACGACCATCTAAATTGTAATTAATGAGCAAAACTCTCGAGGAAATATCCCATTCACATGCATTGGACAAAGATTTGTGCAGCGTTATATTATCCCTTCCAACTCTTCATTTCAAGCATCGTCTAGAGAAAACAAATATTCTTGTAAACTTATGGCAGTAGGTCGACAACATTTTTGTGGAGATAGAGTCAATATATTCGGACATCGGGACCAGAACTTCCAGTGGTCCAGGGCATACTCTTACTATTCATCCTGTTCTGCCCAAAACAAAGTGATTTGGACCTATGGAATTTCTCATGCAGGTTGCATCCCTGAGGTTTTTGACTGTAAGGAGTTGGTCTCTTGGTGCACCGAAAAATATATTTCAAGCCAAATAATCATTCTGTTGCACGACCATTATCTTGTTTCTTTGTCACCTCAGGTCTTCCGCAAGATGTTAAGATTTTTGGAGCCATCATTGAACTTCAAAGGAGAAGACTGCAAGTTGTTCCTAGAAAAACATGATAACGGGTTGGACATATTACCCCAGTTCTTGAAAGACCTGACATAAATTCCTGAATATATCACAAATTTGTAGGTAAGTTCCTTTAGAAATTCATTCTGGGAAATTTCTTGGTTCTTTACAAGAATAACGGGACTGGAATCCTCAACAAACGTTTCCCGTATGGTTATTTATATTTTGTTCTTCACAATCAAGGAACAATTCATTTTTGATTGGGGAAAGATAATTTCCATTGAAATCTGTTCTCAACTGTCATGATTCAAAGGATCGAATAAATTTTATATGTCTTCCTACTTGATTTCTGCAATAGTGCATTGTTGCCCGTTTCCAAAACTGTCTCTTTCCAAGAAAATAAACTGTGAATTCGACCTAGTAACATTCTGGTACGAGGCACTCTGGAGGCACAAGGCCTCCCATTGTTTATATGAGGTTTTTAATGTTTTTGTCTCAATTTTCAAAGATTTATTGTTAGGAAAGGATGCTCCCCGAATGTATGGCCAAGCAAACAGGTTTTTGAACAAGAAGGGCACACTTGAACAAAAGGAAAATCACATTGTGTTAATGGTCTTTGGCTCGAAGAAAAATATTGATTTCCTTCCATGCCGCATCACGGACAAAATGTTTATTACAGAAATAGCAAGGCAATACAAATACTGGTTGCATTTTTTCCATGACAAGAAAAAAAAACAGTTCATTCCTCTGCCCTGGAAATTCAAGGACTTCGTGTGCAGAAATGTCAACAACATTGATGAATTCACAGGCTATTTCAAGAACTTGAACCTGACATATGTTGAAAGGCTAAAAGGGTTCGACCCTAATGGGATTTTTCGAGAACATTTGCTATGAGTTGTCTTTAGCATATCTTTTATCAATATACGCCTATCTGAAGACAGAGACAGTGACGACAACACTCCTGCTTCTGACGATTGCGACGTAAAGACATTGCAAAGTGCGACTGAGTTGTACATACAACAGGGAAAAGTATCTGGTGAGAAGAGTAGCCAGTCCCCCGCCAACACTCCCAAGAGCACAACATCACGGAGCATCACTTCAACGACCCACCCGAGTAAGAAAGAAACCCACAAATATTCAAACAGAGGAGGAGATAAGAACCCTCCTCGTACAAAAAATGATAGTTCTCACAAAGTTCCCTTGATGAAGAAAAAAAAAAACATTGTAGGGTAGGGGACGAACCTAAAATTGAGAGTGAGCACATGCAAGTTGAAGTTGAAATTGTGCACATACACAAAATTGACCCATCCACAGACGCCGTGAACCATAGTTCTGCAATGGAAATAGCTGAGACTGACATTTTTGATGAATATGAATCATTCGTATTCCAGAGAAGTGTTTTTGATAGGCAATCTAAAAATATTGTCATTCAAAAGAGAGATGTAACAAATAAGAAAGCCAAATATCGTATACAGATTAATTTTAGAAAAACGAGGTGATCCCAAATCTCCCTATTTCACCACATAACCGGTGAAGCTCTTCATGATTCCATTGGAGGAATTGAAGCGGAGAATGCTAGACTGAACGACCAGGTCAAGGAATTGGAGGAAGCTTTCATTGCTACCTTGTATTTTTTCAATCCTTTAGCAAAAACCGTGCCTGCTACCCCTTCATCCAAGTTAAAAGGATCCTCCAGCTTCCTCGCATCGTGTAGAACCATTGTAGAGAATAAGATCAAGAAAAAAATGCAGCTAATTACTAAATCCCGGGAAACATCACAAAATATAGATTCCTTTCGAAAGAGGGAAGATGATGTGCACCAACATTTTCAAACGAATTTAAAATATGATCAACGTTTCTATGAATAGATACTGACCCCTTTTTCCAACCATCCCATCAACAACTCAGATCTGAAAAGAAGACAAGATGTTCTCCCCTCGCCAAAGCGTACCAAGAAAATAAAAGGATGCTCACAAAAAAAAATTAAGAACTTGCAGCTCATTGTCGAATCATGTGAACAAGCCATAAAAAAAGAAGAAGAACTATTCAGTAACTTGGCCCAAATAGACTTAGCCAGAAGTACCAATGAGGTTCAAGACCAAAAATTAATCCTCAAATCCTTGTCAATGACCAAAAAAGCCTTTGATGAACAACTTCATATTTTAAAGGGGTTGTCTTTTGAATTTTTTTACAAGATAATTGAATATCGTGTAGATGAGGACGAGAACTGGCTACTGTACTATTCGACACACATTGAAGAAATTGAACAGGATGTGAATAGTATTTCTATGGATCTAAGGAAATTAGAAAATGAGCTTCTCAACATAGAAATCCAGTATGAAATCAATGTGGCCCCCATGGAGCTACATTGAAGAATGGTTCCAATGGAGAATGGACAACCTCATTGATGAAGGGCAACAACAAGTTGGCACGATTCTAGTGACCGTCGATGACACCAACAAAAACACATCTGCTTCATAGTAAGTTTATACTGATGTCATCTTGTTTTCTTTATCAATCCAGTTATTATACGTGTTTAAATAGAAATCTCTAACCAAAGACTAATTACTTCTAATTTTTTCTTTTCAGGTCTTCCTCTCTACCGCCACGCACTTCACACTTCTTTTCTTATTTCTTTTATGGTCCGCGGGAGCCCCAATCCCACTCTATATGAAAAATGCATTTAAATTTCCAGAAATATGGAACATATTCTATAAATCCAATCCCACTCTGTATGAAAAATGCATTTAAATTTCCAGAAATATGAAACAGATTCAATAAATCCAATCCCACTCTGTATGAAAAATGCATTTAAATTTCCAGAAATATGGAACAGATTCCATAAATATGTAACAAACATTATTAATTTTTTATAGATTTGAAAGAAAACTAATTCGGAAATGCTAATTTTTTTTCCTTCAACTATGGTGGAAGTCAAGAAATTGTGTCTATTATTTTATAATGTTATTGTGTGTGTTATTAATATTTGATAAATTTCGAAGAAAACAAATTTGAATTTGCATTCAACTATGCTGGATGTAGGAAATTGTGTTTACTATATTTGATGCTTCCTGGTCCCTTTCTCGAGGAACATTTCTTGCAAGTCATTTAGGAAGAAAATTTCTAAATCCCATGTTTGAACTATAAACACCCCAGGAAAAAACTGCCTCGTTCACATATTAACCTTCCAAGGTCATCTACAAGCCAAAGAACATTTCTTGCAAGTCATTTAGAAAGAAAATTTCTAAATCCCATGTTTGAACTATAAACACCCGAGGAAAAAACTGYCTCGTTCACATATTAACCTTCCAAGGTCATCTACAAGCCAAATGTCTTGTCACTGGTGAGTGACARCTGCCACAAACTCATCCTCTGCATGGATACCATATGTATTTCAACCTGTTTCCCGTGTTTGTACTCGATCCCACCATAACAATACATTTATTCCCATTCCAACCTGAGAGGAACTACAACACTGCAATACAACACAACACTTGTTTGAATTACAACTTATTCAATGATTCATTTTAAACCCCTAATAATAGTTAGGGGTTAAATTTCCCGCTGGTTAACCGATATGGATGTCTCAAAGTTAATGTAACTCCAACTGAAACTTCAAATTTTTTACATCACGTTAAAAATAATGACACGCATTTATAAATACACATAAATATTATTTTAATAGTATTCAATTACATAAAACATTTTCATAAATAAGCGATGATTTCAATTAACTCTTTCGACACACCATCCTAAATTATTCTAAACTTCAGTCCAAACAAAAAACTTCCATGACAGGTATTGGACCCGGTCAACATCTGAACTCTCCCGATCACTTTGCTATTTTTCAATAGTGTTATAGACTGAATATATGTCGTGTCGTTTATGCTGTCGGTCTCTAAGAACAACTACTACATGTGATGCTGCCACTACGTTCACCTGCGGATGAATAGACAAACGTTGATCTCTCGGTCCACGAGAAACGGTCACAGGGCAGTGCACATGCTTTGGAAGATATTTTAGTCGCCTTGTCATTATCCAAAACTGCGGCCTCGGTCAATGAACAATGGACTCTTGTTCTGTCTGATCTTCATCCTGATAACTTGAAAAACATAAATATGTCGATGAGTGAATTTTCCTGAGTTGGCATGAAAACATCCAATAGTATATATGGGGCAGAGAGATAATGTCCAAAACGTGCATAGCTCGCCTCCCTATGTTCACCAAGAAAATGCCAAGATCATCACGTGTCTATCGTTTTCAGATTGCGTTAATGCCATCTTCGTTCACTGCATCAACCATCAGTGATACAAAGATGAAAAGTAAGAACCCGAAAATAAAACTGATAACAATCAGGAGAAGAGCAAGTTGAGGTTGTGTGAAAACGTAAATCAAGTTTATCATGAAATGGAGCTCGCTGTTTATTTTAGTGCTGGGAAGTCTGGCAAGAACTTCTGGTTTGTGGTTATAGTGGGTAAAATTTAATTTCTAGATTGTTTAAACAATTGGTTTAGGGGGTAAGGTATGTACATCTTGAGTGGATTTTAGTAGTCAAATAAGGGGTCTCATACATTAATTTGGTCTCGCACCTTAAAATTAAATTATTATGAAAAACCACTTGAACTATAGTACTAGCAGAGTGAACGCTGAAAGGTTGAGAAGATGAAACAAATCCTTAAAAATATATATTAAATTTTATTATTGATTAACAAATAAACGGTTGAGCTTCATTTATCTCGTGTTAATATATCAAAGTGTTAATATATCAAAGTAATTTTTAAATATGATTAGGTAAATGTAAAAAAGTAAACACATAAACGGATGTCTTTATAATAGCTAGGAAGTTAATGATTGAAATCATAGCCATTTATTTTGTGTGACTACTAAGAATATCCCAGCCATATTTAATCATGTCCATAGAAAACTTATTAAGCACTAAACCCCTATTAAATCTGCCCATTGTCAATAGGTGTGGGCGTAAAAATAATAAATAATAGCATTTTCTTGTTGTAATATAAGACAACAAAATTCTCTCAAATAAATAGTCAATAAAATGGAAAGAAGACTTGTTAAATAAAAAATATGTTTATATAGGTCTCACTGAAATTAGAATATTGTATGTTGAATTATTTATGTTGTATGCTAGATTATTTATGAATTTTAAGTGTCAACAAATTAAAAATCCAAGAGCACAAAGATTTTTCTTATGTCACCTAAGTCAAGATCATCACACATAACTAATAATCTTAATAGTTACAAAGGTTAACATATTACTATACAATGAAGAGCTTCTATGCTTAAATCTAAATATAAGCTCAAGTAATCATCCACATATGAGATTGTTATTAATTTTTTAAGGCTTTGACACTATTAGATTGTGGTTTTATGGAGTATTCATTTAACTTGAGTTGTATTTTATTTTATTAATATTCATCCTTACTTAGTCTATTTTGTGTAGATTTTGTAATTACTAAAATTTTTCTATTGTGACTGAATTTTTTAATTGTTATTTTTTTCATATTATGTATGGATATTGTGTGTGTGCGCATCCCTCATGTCTATATTTCTCACATAATATACAACATGAAGATTGATTTCAAAATCAAAATTATGAGAATTTACTATATATTTTCTAAAATCAGTTTTGATGAAGTGAGATATATGAAAGGAAAAGGAAAAAATATTAAAATTTAATAACAAAGAAAGATATCAATGATAAATTTTGAGAGAGTGATAACTAGGGTGATAATTGAATTTATAAACACTTGGGACCAAACCTTTAGTTTATAYAATTACCATGACTATGAATTTACAATCAAAACACAAACACTATAATTAGTTCTTTAAAAGGAACAAAAATAAGCTCATCTAAAAAAATTGAGTATTCCACTTCACATGGTATAATTTATATGGCATTAGAGTGGTTAAGATATGGATTTTTATTCACTATGCGTGCATCCAAGTCCACCCACCTCATCGTACCCTTGATTGAATGTCTCATGGTACCATTGATTGGTCAAGATTATTATTAAAGAGATCCCAAATAGTGAGAAAGGAAAAAGACAACAATAAAACTTATTCTATGGATGGTCTATGAAAAAGTATAGATATAAGTTATGATTGTATACACAACCATATATATGATTTATACATAGTTTAAATTTAGTATATACATAACAAGATCTCCTAAAATATATTAGGAGACAAACTTCAAGATGAAAAAAAAAAATTGAAAAACAAAGGAAACATGAAACTAAACTCATTAGTCAAAGATAACAAAGATTTGATAGTAATCAAATTTATACTAAAATAAAACCCTTGGATAAGACTCATAAGAAGAAATTAAAAACATGATATAATAAAAATAAAAATTAAATACAATTTGTAAAGAGGAAATTGTAATGATAAATTGTTTTTTATATAAAAAAATAATATAAAGTATTTAATTCCTCATATAAAGTATTAAATCTTCATAAAATTTTGAATCTTCATAAAATTTTGAGTAATTTATATAGTTGTTAAGTTAGATTAAAAGAATATACAAACTAATGATATTATTAAGAAAATGTATATCAAATTATTTTTAATTTAAAAAATATAAAATGTAAATTGAAATAGCTTGAAGAAAACACAAAACTATAAAGACAAATGTTGTAATTATTTATTACATATAATTTACAAGATCTTTCTTGGATTGAAGTAAATATGTTATATTCTATTAAATATGTTGTATTCTATTGAGAGTTGAGTGGGTAACAAAGAATTATGTAACTTTGTTATGACCCTCGCTAGCATGTCTAGTAGTTATATGAAGAGTTGAGTGGGTAACAAATGAATTATATAACTTTGTTATGACCCTCGCTAGTATGTCTAGTAGTTATATTGAGAGTTGAGCGAGTAACAAATTACTTATATAACCTTCTTATGACCCTCGCTAGTATGTCTAGCCGTTATGAAGGTAAGTGGGTGGGTATGTTCGTATAAATGTGCCCTTAGAAATGCACCTTGATATTAGGAGGTCAACATTTAAAGGATATGTTCATATATATGTAACCAATTTATCCAATCCGTGTATATTAGAGATACTAGGAGGATGTTTTTGTTTTTATACAATTTTAATGCATATACATTATATTTAATTTTGGAAACATATATTTTTATATAAGGATAAAATATATAAAGATAAATTATTAATATGTAGACTAAATTAAAATTAACATTAAATGGAGGTAATTTTTTTAGTTATTTATATAATATTTTTTAAAGCTCAAATATTCAAAAGGGGTATTATTAATTATATATCATTTTATTATGAGGATACTAGTGAAATAATAGAAGGATACAATAAATTTTAAAAATAATGGTAGTTGTGTATGTCCATGAATATGCGTGTTTTAAACATTCTTACTAATTAAATCACGGTTAACATTCTTACTAATTAGACCACTTCTAACAAGAGCCACAAATATGAGAGATATTCATGCAAATATGAAACATAATTAATATATGAGTCAAAATTAACCTATATATCCACACATATGGAACATTCTAGATGTAGCCATCATATGCACCTAATCACACATTTATCCCATTCACCTAAAAAAAATAACATACATGATTTAGATTGGATCATCAGATAATTTGTCATTTATGTTGGTAATTTTTGCGTGGAAAAAATGGATGATTTGTCTTGTAGGGACATTTTAGTCGCATGTCCCAATTTGGAAAATTAAGGTCCTAAATATTTTGGAGCCATTTTAGGGCATTAATGGACATTTTTGAGGGGCTACATTGTGTAGAGCCTATTCCCACAACCTCAACAATTTTCTACACTCTGATACCTTTCAAACGGTGTGAAAATAGATTTAATTAGAGCTCATATGTGAAAGTTATTTCTCCAGCAAATTTCCCTACGTTGTTGACCACCATGGTACGAGTGGATTCTAGTTTGACCCCCATTACTCAAGCATGTGGCGATAGACACATGTTAAATTTAAAAAATATTATAGAAGGTCCAAACCTTAGCACTAATTGAGGGTTGAGGAAGTTAAAACCATAACCATAGATGAGTATCAGGCTATGTTAAAGACCAGACTATTAGGAGGAGAATATTTTCCATTATTTGATATTGTACTTGCTCCATAGTTGAGTAAAGAATCCAAGGAGAGAGAATTGAGAGCATAATAGAGGTAAGAAGAAGAGTTTGTAATAACCGTTCATGCCACAAATTCATAGGCAACTCCATATTCAATGCCCCATGTTTCTTTGCAATTTTTCATTTCGTTACTAAAGAAAAGACAACAGAGCATAGGCCTCACCATCTAGTTGTATTTTTATCATGTACTTGGTTTCCCATGATACGTATTGTGTTCATTTGTATCAATGGTGTCTATATTTTCTTGTTCTTTAATTTTTGTGTTTAGAAACGTTAACAAGTGTGAGCAATAAGCTAGTAATAACCAGTCTATGATCTAAGGAAAATTAGTTTGCATAATATAAGATTTAAAAATATTATAAGATGTGTTGTGACTGATAGTTCTAGTGGGATATAATAATATTTCAAGATATTATAATATTTCATTGCTTGTATAATAAATAAACTTGATTATTTTATTTCATTCGTTGATTTTTGTTTTTATACAATGGGTAAAAGGATACATAAAAACATTTTGTAACTATTTTGAAAAGGTTGATTAGATATAATTGTATGGAAATGTACTATGACCAGTAAAGGAATTTATTAATGAGGGTGTGAATATGCTATGGACCGAATAACAAAAATTGCATACAAGTAAAACCAATATGTAATTGCATTGATTGAGAAGAATAGAGAATGAATGAATAAGAAGCCTTTTTGAGGATGAAACTTGTTTTTTCACTATATCAAATGCATAAGATAAGATGATCATTCAAATGAATCTTATTTGTTATAAGTAGGAGATGCAGTCGATATTTGATAAACTAGGCTAACCTAACTATAAGTAACATACTATCGCTTCAACAATGTTGTGATCAGCAGTGAACTGATTCGCAACACGGAATGAAGCGAGGCGGAAAGCCAATGCGGCTAGGGCCTAAACCCTAGTCGCCTCTGCTATGGATTTTCGACTGACAGGGGAGCGGATTCGTCTATAGCAGATCAGGGTTACAGGGCCGCGGATCAGCGTTCTTCAGAGCGTCCTCCTGATTTTTTTGCATGCGTTTTGGAGCAGCGGTTGTGCCTCTGCGATTTGTTCTTGTTTGCTGGTGGTCGTCGCCCTATTACAATGGCCCCAAATCCGATTGTCGAGATGGAAGAAGATCCTTTGGAAGCATTCAAAGCATTAGTCCGCTCGGCAGGACCTAAATCCAAGCCTTCTCTCTTGTCTAAGTTTATTAAGAAGATGGAGGAGATCCCTTCGCTGAAGCTATCTCTAGAGGAGCCCTGCAATCTTGCCCTCTTTCTAGCAGAAAAGGCCCTCATCGGTAAGTTTACGAGGTTATGGCCCAGCCCCAAAACGGTGGAGGCATGGATGGATGATCATTGGAAGTCACTGATACAGGGAAAAGTCTCTTCGTGCGCAGTAGGCAGGGGTTTTTTTGTCTTCAGTTTCTTGAGGAAAGAGGATCGTGATCTAGTTTTCAGATCTAGACCCTATTTTATGGGGGCGAGAGGGCTGTTCTTATCTCCCTGGACTCTTGACTTCAATCCCGGAGCCAAAATCACTGCAGCCCCTGTTTGGGTCAGGCTGCCTCATCTTCCCTTGCATCTTTGGGGGAAAAGATCTCTGGAGGACATTGGAAATAAGCTTGGGCGTTTCCTGGACAGTGTGGAGCTGAAAGGGGATCAATTTACCTGCGCTCGAATTTGTGTTGAGGTTAACCTTGAGAAAGGCCTTCCAGAAGCCATTAAGATCTCCCTAGGGGAATGGTGTCATATCCAAGAGCTGGACTATGAGAAGATTCCTTTTAAGTGCCTCTGGTGCCATGCTTACGGTCATTTTGCAAAACGCTACCCCAAAGCCTCTGAGGAGCTGGGACCAGTCAAAGAAGATGATTTTCAGCCAGTATCTAATAGACGAAGGCAGCCAAGGCGAAAGGATCCACTACCCGAGGCTCCGAAGGCCATTCATTCAGCAGAGGCAACTCTAGAAAATAAAAGCATCTTTGATGCGTTGATGGAAGATGAAGCCCTAGATCCAGAAACAACCACAGTTAAGGGAAATCCTCCGGCAGACGAAAGCTTTCTGGATTCCACCCCCCCAAAGTCAGTAGCAGAGACAGAAATTCAGGACTCAGATCCGGAGCCCCCTGCCCCTGCAGGTCTGGTTGTTTCAGTCCCCTCTAGCGGCTCTATGGAAACTTCTGAAACTGAAGACACTTCAGTTCCGTCTCCACCCCTTACCTGAGGGAGAAAGACCAACAAAGAGCGCAGAGAAAAGGAGGCGGCCTCCAACATTTCTTTAGGTTCTCAGAAAAAGTTGGATCCCTTTTTTAAGGGGAAAATTTCATCCTCCTAGGCTTAATGCTTTGC
>SNQJ01S0008397.1:148379-160412 GCA_010110895.2 Picea sitchensis | reverse complement strand
TACAATATACATATAGGAGCCAGCGACATCCAAAACCCTAACCCAATGACCTGGATTAGTCCAAAACCCTAATTCCTTAACCGGAAATAGAAAACCATCGGCAAAAAACCATGTGCTGGAAAAACAACCTAAATATCATGTGGCCCTAGAAATATGTCGTCGAGGAATTATGTCGTCCCGGTAATATTTCGTCCCGGAAATATGTCATCCCGAAAAAAAAAATTAGGGGCGTTTCCCCCGAACCCTCGCATGGGGGGCTCCGCCCCCCTTCACCCCCCTCTAACCCCCCTATGTGCCCAGCGCAGACGCTCAGACACTACTACTCGTGCAAATAATATAACACATACCCAACACCAAGAATGTTGAAGAAGTAATCAATGATGAATACTAGATGAAAGCAATGAAAGAAGAGATTAGTCAAATAGAAAAGAATGAGACATGGGAATTGGTTCCTAGACCTTTAAATAAGAATGTTATTCGGGCTAAATGGGTCTTCAGAAATAAGTTGGATGAAGCAGGTAAGGTGACTAGAAATAAAGCTAGACTGGTTTGTAAAGGGTATGCACAGGTAGAAGGCATAGATTATGGAGAAAATTTTGCTCTTGTTGTAGAAATGGAATCCATTAGGCTGATTTTAGCTTATGGTAGTTCCAAGAACATTAAAGTTTATCATATGGATGTAAAATTTTCATTTTTAAATGGTGAATTAGAGGAAGAAGTATACATGGAACAACCAGATGGGTTTTAGGTGCAAGAAGTAGAAAATCATGTTTACAGGTTGAAAAAGGATTTGTATGGGCTAAACAAATCTCCAAGAGCTTGGTATTCCAGGATTGATAAATACTTAAAGCAACAAGGATACATAAAAGGAAACAATGTCAGTAATCTTCATATTAAAGAAGAACATGATAGCTTGTTCATTGTTGAGATTTATGTAGATGATATTATTTTTGGGAGTGATAATGATCAACTTAGCCAAAAGTTTGTTGAAAGTATGCATAATGAGTTTGAGATGTCCATGCTTGGTGAAATGAAACTTTTCTTAGGTCTTCAAATCACTCAATCTGATGAAGGTATTTTCATTTCTCAAACTAAATATATCAATGAAATTCTCAAGAAATTTCAAATGCAGGATTGTAAACCAGTTGGCACTCCCATGGTTACTGGATGTAAGTTAAGTCAACATAATGATTCTGAAAATGTTGAGCAGACAATGTACAGATCTATAATTGGTAGTCTTTTATATGTTACAGCTACAAGGCCCGATGTTATGCATGCAGTTTGTCAAGTTTTTAGGTTTCATGCCTCTCCTAAAGCTTCTCATTTACTTGCAGTCAAAAGGATTCTCATATATCTTAATGGGAAAACAGAGTATGGTTTATGGTATCCTAAGGGTAATCATCTTGATTTATATGCTTTCACTGATTCCGATTGGGCAGGCTGCGTTGATGACATGAAGAGTACTAGTGGAGAAACATTCTATCTTGGAGGATGTCGGGTGAGTTGGTCTAGTAAGAAACAATAAGTAGTTCCCCTTTCTACTACTGAGGAAAAATACATTGAAGCTGCAAATTGTTGCACTGAAGTTATCTGGATGAAACAAATGTTATCAGAAATACACATTCATTATGATGCTCCCATTCCTAATTTATGTGACAACACCAGTGCCATTAGTATCTCTAAAAACCCATTTATGCATTCCAAAACGAAACATATTCCTATTAAATTTCATTTTATTCGAGAGCAGGTTTTAAGTAATATCATTAAGCTGGAGCATGTTGGTACGAAAGATCATATTGCTAATATATTTACTAAGACCTTACCTAAAATGCAATTTGAAAGCCTCAGGGATTAGTTGGGGGTGTGCCTTTTGTAATTATCTTTCTACTTCCTTATACTCAGGATTGCAGGTTTCCATGGTGCATATTTCATCTTTGTTATTATAATTTTGGCCCCTCTACAACACTTTTTCTTGGTTGGTTACAATTTGCATAGATTCATTTCTTTTTTATAGGGGGAGTTGATGTTGTTTCAGTTGTTGTACAGGTCATGTTTCTTTGGTATTTCTTGTTATTTTTACAGGAGGAGTATGATTGATCATTTTCCATTGATGACAAAAGGGGGAGAACAGGTTTAATTTTTCCATCAATGTCAAGGGGGAAGTTTGTTGGCTAGATTGCATAGTTTTCCAATATTTCCATTGATGTCAAACTTCTCATTATTGCATTCATGAGTAAGAGTTTGATTTTCATTAGTTGGACTAGAAACTCACTTAACCCAATGAACAGGTGGTCAAAGGCTTAGTTAAAAATGCAAGGAAAAGTCCATGACAAGTTATATCACTAAATCTCACATGTTACGGAAGTTTTCCAAATAAGTAAGACAAACTTTAATGTTGACAGCTACAACAACTAATGTACACATGTTAAGGAAGTTTGCAAGATAAGTAAGACACAAGTTAATGTTGACAGCTACAACAACTAATGTAAACACTTCTTGACAAAATTTATGATCTTGGTAAGATAAAGATAAAAATAGAGAGAAGAAAGTGTGTTCACGAACTCAGTGATGGGTTTTTAGCTAGAAGAAAAATGCAGAGGTTCATTCACATTTTTCCATGGAAGTCTATTGATCATTTGTTGGAAGAAAAATGGAGAGGTTCATTCACATTTTTCCCTGGAAGTCTATTGATCATTTGTTGGAAGAAAAACATAGAGGTTCATTTATGTTTTTCCTTGGAAGTTTATTGATCATTTGCTGGAAGAAAAACATAGAGGTTCATTCACGTTTTTCCTGGAACTCTATTGATCATTTGCTGGAAGGAAAATGCAGGGGTAAAGGTGTTATAGATCTGGAATAGAGGTACGAAATGCTTGATTGACTGAGCAATTATATCTAAGGTATATGCATTAAATAGTTAAAGGTTGTATTTGTAACTCAAATATACATCGAGTTCATTATTTATTGCAATGAAGTTATCTACAGATTTGATTTCCAAGTTTATAACAGAGTAAACATGAACAAATTGAGTTGATCAGTTTTTAGCATTGATAGAGTGTGAACAGAGTTGCATTTGAGTAAGATGTGTGTTGGTTGATAACAATAATAGGTTTGGAAATGATGGAATTGATGGTTACATGTTTTTTTTCACATAAATAAATTAACAAAAGGATATTGACAGTTTAAGAAGAGTGTTTGAAACAGGTTGAAGCCAATACTAAAGGGAGGAAGGGAGGATCTAGGGAGACTAAACATCTCGTTGCAGGTTGAATCTTGCATTCAGGAAGTAGAAGTTGTCTTTTAGTAAGTGTTGAAGATAAAGAGGTAGTAACCTCCTTTGAGTAGTTGCTCATAAAAAAATTGATGTAACTAAAGTAGCTTTCTTGCTTTACATCCACAAGAAGAAGAAGAGGTTTTCCCCTTTATCGGTTTCCTCATAAATATTTTGTGTGTTTGTCCATTTCATGTGATTGATGGTTACTAATTCAATTTCACCAAGACAAAATATTTATTAGGTTTTAAGATGCATTAAAGAAGTAATATGTGTTAAAGAGATAAAAGTGAAAATCGTGTATAAAATTGATTCACCCCCTCCCACTCTCAGTTGCTCAACTTATCCAACAAGAATGTGGATTTATCTTGTAATCATGACAGAACTAATAAGGAATCCCAAGACTATATTCATAACTGACAACATGGATGCCAAAATACAGTAGGGATCTACCTAGGGTATCCATGTAAAGGTAGGCTCTACCATCTAATTGTGAAACTTCTAGAGTAGCAATGAAGGATATGTGTTGCACTTCGATGGGGTCAATCCTATGAAAAAGAGGAAAATACAACAAGATGCAGAAAGAAGTAATGAAATCCTAACTTATATGTAAAAAGTTTGAAAAAATTACCTTTACCAAAGGATACCAAAAGGTGACCCATCCCAAAAAATTACCAAAACAAAAGGAAAAGAGTACTGGAACATCTAATAAGAAACTCATAAATGGAATCAAGTGATCACCAAGGAAAGAAAAATGACAAAGGGGGTCAAAAAAAGGGAAAAAGGGAGAAACAAGTCTATATGTAGAAGTTAACAACTCGTTTTTACCATTGCAATTTGAAAATCAACCAAAAGGTGAAAAAAACCCTTCACTAAAAGAGTAGGTTCTGGGAGCTTCAATGGATGAAACAAACTTTCGTTTTGACCAAGTAAGTACAAATCCCTCCCTCTTGCAATTCAATTCATTTTTTATGATTTTATTTTATGTTTTGACAGGGAGCGCTCTTGTAAAAAGAGAAGCCATGCGTGTACGCGGGATGTCCAAGGATAACCCACATATGTACTCGGGCAGGAAATCATCATCTTGCGTAGATATGCAACTATGTAAAAAATAACCCGCATACACCTTTGTAATATTTGAAAAAATAAAATGCAAGTACTAACTCTCCTCCATTTTTCCATGAAACAAGATGTATCTTCACTGGAGGGAGAGGGAGGATGAAGATATTGATGTTTTGGTCAAAGAGGATCCTATATCCATTGCCTCATTGAAACAATGTGGTCTATGGACGTTTTTCCAGTGTCTGTTCATGAGGGAAAAACCTACATTGATCAATGATCTCATGGAGTATTAGCATCCTGATGCAGAGGCCTTTATGATAGAGGTTCAATCATTGAAACCAACTATAGAGGATATATACTTCTTGATTGGCCTCTCTAGGAGAGGGGAACCAGTTAACCTGAGGAAATTTCCTCCTGGGCCTTTCAACATCGAGTATTACATTTCAATGTACTGTGAGGTCGACACTGAGAAGGTAGGTTCTTAGGTGCCAATCCACATGATAACCAGCCTATCTTTGCATGTGATCTTACTCTTTATCGGTTGGATTACTGGATCTGTAGCCCTTCACCAGGCCTCCCGGGCACACATGCATTGTGTGATTCAGTGTTTGGAGGCTAACATTTTTTACTGGAGTACGACCATGATGATGTGCATGAAGAAAACTTACAGAGTTTCGACGCCATACTAACAAGAAATTTAGGTTTAGTATCATTTTTTGCTCCTTCTCTTTTGAGAAGGTGTCAGGTCTCAGTCCAAGAGAGATAGTACATGGGCATGTATCATCCTTCCCATCGGTGATTGGGTCAGGAATGTTGCAACCTCGATAGGGTGGAGGGAGGACCATTGAGGCCTTTGATAACAAATTATTTGACTGGTGGGAATGACAGATCCCGATGATCGAGGATTACCCATATGTCAGGATCAACTTCACCAGAGACCTGGACATGTCTGTACCTCTTTCCGAGGAGAAAGGCAAGATAGGTAACATACTTTTTAAAGTTTATTTAATTTTTAATTTTCATATATATCCTTTTTATGTGTGTATAGAGTACCGACTCGTGTATCTGTTATGTACAGATGTGGGTCTTGTGCAACCAGTGGAATTGGCTAGGACTCAACGATGTGCTCGACCTGAGGTAGGACTAGCAGAAGCTGGAGGACTAGAAAATGTAGGGGGACCCCCAATCGTAGAGGCTTATAGAGTTCTATGATGAGTCGAGCACAACCTCACTAAACTCACTCATGATGTACCTATGGCCAAGATCGAGGATCTCCCCCATTCTATGAAGCCTCATGTAGTAGGGGTGACTCAGACTTGGGTCTAGTTATTTTGACGTTTGGCAAACATCGTTTTACACTATAGCAGGGACAATATGCCCTGTGCTTAGATATCACAAACCGTTGATGTGTCGAGGGAACTCTTTGTATATGTATTTTTTGAGGGCATAAGCCTAGCGATGTATACTAAACACTTTTGAGGATTCCATGCCCACCTATGTACTCATAGCACTATTTTTTGGATATATATATATATATATATATATATATATATATATACACACACATACATATTTTATGTCTTATGGATGACATTTTTTTACAAATGTATTTACATGTGTATGTGTGTGCTTTTTGTTTTATTTGTGTACAACATGCCAATCTAAAATTTGATTAGCTAGAGTATCTGTTAGATGATTAAATCTCCTAGGATCATGGATATATGTAATGTAATCGAAATATGGTTCTAAGAGATGTACCCGAAGGAATCATCAGTACAGAGTGGGATCAAAAACACGGTAGACCCCATTTAACTGGGACACAACCAACTGAGAATATAGGTAGAATCGGAGGTGAGAAATGACAAGTGACAAAGTTACACGAAGCAGTTCTATCAATGTATTGTATTCAACAACATTGTTTGTAGCGTCACCTAGACAAATACCTTCAGAAGATAGAAACTAGGCTCCAGGTGTGAAAATCACCCAAGCTACAGAAGCAAGCCTCTGAGTGTTTCGGCTACCATCATCCACGAACCCAAAACAAACCTTTGATTCACTTGAATTCTACCATAGTGAAAAATAAGACATAAATAAATACACATCCACAAAACCAAAAGACAAATATATAATTTATAAATTATATATTATAATTTATAAATCATATAAATTATAATTTATAAATTATATATATTATAATATATATAAATTATAATATATATGTTATATTATATATAAATTATAATATATATGTTATATTATATATAAATATAATAAAAACAAAAACAAAAAAACGATACCAAAAAAAAAACGAATAACAAAACATAAGTTTGAAAAAAAAAAAGACACATTTCAACGTCTCGCACAAGATAGCTGGAGGAGAAGGCCATGGTAAGAGTAGAGAGGAGGTCATATGTTGAACAATCTAGGAGGAGAAGGATGTCATAGCAGAGAGGAGGTAGGTCGCACAAAGAGGAGGATAAGGAGGTCAAGGCAGAGAGGAGGGCATGTGAAGGATGAGAAGGAGAAGGAGGTTGAGGGTAGATATGAGGGAACACAAGGAGAAGGATAAGAAGAAGGAGGTTGAGGATAAGTAGAAGGAGGTTGAGGGTAGAAAGGAGGGCACATGAAGGAGGAGAAGGAGAAGGATGTTGCGGGCAGAGAGGAGGGAACGCAAGGAGAAGGTCAGGATCGAGGGAACTATAAATAGAGGAGGATGAGGTAACACCATTTGAAACCTATGCGCGAGGAGAGGGAGGTCGAAAATCAATTCCAAATGCTATTATTTCTCTTATTTTAAGTTTTCTGGTATTTGTATCTTGAAACATGTTCACATTCTCAATTTTATATTTCAATATTGGGATCATTAGTATCCCATTCATTACTGTAAATTCCCAAGGTTTTTCCACATATTTTACAAACCACTACTAAAATAGGGGGAACCCAACACCATCAATGAAGAAAACAAAATAAATGACAATGAGAGAGTTGTGACCGTATGTCAACTAATTTGTCCCTTTAAAAAAAAATCATTTATGTGAAAGTGATCAATATGTCTATGAGAAAATATCAAACATCTATCCCCCCCACATACATTCAATAAGGTGTGTGGGATAAGCACACCCTCAAAACAACAAAAAGTTCACAAGAAGCTACCTAAAACCCTAGTATTAGGCTTAGAGCTTAATGTAAAGGATTTGAGAGAAAAACTTAGGCCTATGGACCACTACCAAAATAAAGGGAACCCAACACCATTGATGAGGTAAAAAAAATAAACTACAATTCAATTCTATTATTTCAATCCTTAAATATTATGCTCACCATCCCCATCAATATCTCTTTTGTGTGGAGAATATTAGGGCCAAAATCCACTCATGCAAATCAAACTTAAAAAGCTATAAATGAAGTAAAATTCAACTTTAGGTTTGGCATAGTACTAATGTATAAAAAACCATAAAGGGAAAATATTGCATGATCATGCAGACCCAAAATGATTTATAGAACCCAAATAAATTCTCCCTCAAATTTGATATTCAAATTCCACCACTTGTCCTTTTGAAGCTTCCATGTTGTGATCATCAATACCACATAGTTTAATATGATTAGTCCACACATCCATTAAGTCAACCCCAATAATGTTAGTGTGGCAATATGACACTTTTTAGGATTATCGTATGCACCTATAGTCTCTATTTACTATTCACATCAATGTTTTATTTTCACCCACTATGCATATGTGTGATCCTTGTCTCATCTTGAATGAACATCATGTAAGGAAATCTTTTTCTTTTAATCATATTTCATCCCATTTGTATTCCATGTTTCATTCCTTCAATTCTACATGGTTTTTTCTTGGACCTAAAACATTATAGAATTTGATTTTGGTACAAGGTCAAGTCAGTGGGAAGTGTTGCACAACTAGACAACATAAGAATCTCACTCCACCCATTCTAGTATTGGACCAGAAATATCATAAAACACATGTTTAAATCAAGTATTGGTGTTGGGGAAGGATCCATGCAACACTGAGGAACATAAGGTTCAATATCTACCTAGGCTCTTGAATCCGAAAACATTATCAAACACAATCATGCATTCTATCATGTTGAGCACCACCTCAATTTTTTTGTTTCATGTTCAATTGCTAAATTGAAAAGCCATAATTTAGGTATGTATAATATTTTGATTATGTCCTCTAGATATTATGGATCTATCAATGTATGTTTATGGTTCACCAGTGGATAAATTCTAACATGAATGTATGTTTCACCATATCCATAACAAAACGATGGTTCCTTTTCCATCCCCATACTAACATATTCTCCTCATGCCTTCAACGGTGCCTTTCAGCTAGAATCAATGGAACATGCCCTCACTAATGTCACCTTACAATTAATATTAGTGCCCTTAATGGTTCCTTTTCAAAACATTGATAATATCACCTCACCATCATCAATGCCTCTGATGGTTCCTTTTAACATCATCACTTCATGTCTTCATTCATGTCACCTCATGATAATTCCACCTCTAATTCCCTCACTAGTTGTAGGCTAGCATTACCAAATTTCACCCTCCCTCATAATAGTTGTTTCCTCTCTCCTCTCTTTCCTTCACTAGTTCAACCCTACGGTGTTAATATTAAGAGGGAATTTGAGGAAACAAGGCTTCATCATATAGACCAAGGTGAAACAACATGTTTTTGAAGAAGTGAATATGTTGAATCTATGCACTACACCTATTCTTACACTACTATATGTTTCTCATCCTTTTGATATAGAAGATGATGCATATGACTATGGGATAGGTATTTTTTTGGCACAACAATGTCATTCCATTTTGTTTTACTTAGATACATTCAATGATGCAATCCACAACTTTTGAAGTTATGATAGATAGATGTGATCCATTGATTAAGTAGTACACTAGTGGAGACACTATGTATAGGGAAAATAAATTGTTATTCAATCTAACCATAAGCCACTACATACCTAGAGAAAAATTGAGAACACAACACATATGAAATGGAATTTCTTATAGTAATTCCAATTGGTTATCAAGCATTTACATTGAAGGGATAAAAATGTAGACTACTATTTGAGTCGACCACCAATAACATTCGCAATGGTTCTTAACAAAAAATGGTGTGATATAGAACACTAGCAAGAGTTCCACAATACACACATAAATTTTGTGAAAGTTTATGTAACCATTCAATAAGGATGCCACACTACCTACACAAGACTTATTATTAATTGAGTTTATTTTCATATGAATAAAAAAAAATTGTATTGACTTGATAGGATGTGTTCACTTGCAAGTGAACCTAAGGATTTGTTGATTTGGTAATCTCATTTTTAGAAGTTGGTTTGGAATTTTGTCACATCAAATATAGTTTCAACTTTACAACAAAAAATTTATTTGCCATGTATGAGGCATGATGTTGAACACCACCTCAATTTTTTTGTTGCATGTTCGATTGCTAAATGGAGAAATCACCATTTAGGTATGTATAATATTTTGATTATGTCCTCTAGATATTATGGATCTGTCAGTGTAGGTATATGGTTCACAAATGGATAAATTCTAACATGAATGTATGGTTCACGAATGCAAAAATTATAACATGAATGTATGGTCTTTATCATTGATCTTAGTACATGTAAAGAAAGATTGCATCTTATTTAGAATTGTAGAACTAAATTGAAAATTGCATTTTGAAAAGCGTATCATTTATTGGGAATTGAAGTTAGGACTTTGCATTGTGTTCATATTCATTTATTTTGCTTGTTGATTCATAACATCATTAGTTTCACGAATACACCTTTTTTAGTAAGAAATTCCACTAAAAGTAACGCTTATAATTTAAAATTGATTAGTAACGATTTTATTTTCTAGGGTGCACAAACTAGCTTAGGATTTAGAACCTTGGAATAGGATTTTGTGAGAAAAATTCTCCAAGGATATTAAATCAACATATGTGTCTAACTAAGGGCATGAAGAAATCTGTTTTATAATCGGTAATATCAGGAGGCTCCTCTTACATTGGAGTTAAGCGTGAGCTTGTGTGAGGATGGTTGAAGGCATATTCCCTTGATACCTTCTTAGCGTCAGATATATTTTTGGGGATCTATTTGTCTATGGGGATCTGGCTAGTACCTGTATGTCTGTGAGAGGCGGTGCTTTCGAGGTTTCACGCTTTGTTACCCTGCGCATATGGTGGATCTAACTTACTATTGTTCGCATGTGCATTGGTTATGTTTTGGTTTCTTAGTTCCTTGACTTAGGTACTGTTGGAAAATGTTTAACAGGTAGCATATGCTTGTCATTGATGGAAAGTACAACAATGAAGATGGCAGGATTAGAGTGTGCATCGATGGACAAACAGGAACAACGTAAGCTTGGAGGAGAAGCATCGGTGATTGTTGGATCCCATCCCGAATTCCCGATGACCGTCAGATCTGAATAAAGACAAGAAGAGCGCGCTGAAGAGGAGGATAGATCTTAGGCATCAGATATGAGCACATGGTCTGACCACCATTGGATCGAGGAAAACCTGCACGATCTTTAAAAGTGCAAGGAGTAGAGGGCTCACAAATCTTGAAAGCAGGAGGACCGTCCATCTCAGAGAGTTTCGAGGATTGCGTGTTGGAGATGTCAAAGAAACAATGCAACAAGAATCCTGATTTCGCGATATGCAAAATCGCAACTTCAATCGCAGTCGTTGAGTCAAGATTGAATCTGGATCGTTGATTACAGCCTGTGTCAGAATTTTGGGGATCGAGTGTTGAACATGTCAAATATTATTGACATCAGGAATCCCGATATCGCGATATGTGAAATCACGATGTAATCTGAGCTGTCATATTAAGGTTGAATCTAGACCGTTGATTCCAGTCCTTGTCGGAGTTTTGGGGATCGAGAGTTGGACATGTAAAAGATTATTGACATCAGGAATCCTGATATCGCGATATGTGAAATCACGATGTAATCTGAGTCGTCAGATTAAGGTTGAATCTAGACCGTTTACTCCAGGCCTTGTCGGAGGTTTGGGGATCGAGAGTTGGACATGTTAAAGATTATTGACATCAGGAATCTCGAAATCACGATGTGTGAAATCCTGACTGAATCTGAACCATTAGATCAAGATGTGATCTAGACCGTCGACCTGACTCACGTCAGCAGACCACGTTAGCTAGGAACATGTGGCACAACCAGGTAATGACAAGTGTCAGAGTGATTCAACATTTCAGGCACATGTAAGTCACGAATCAGAATGACACGTGGCAGTATTCAACACGTGTCAATCCACGTGTGATATCAGTAGATTTAAACCACTCAGGAGATGGACAGATGTCGGGGGACGAGGAGGGGCTAAAGGGAAAGAGCCTTGTCACATGGTTAGGTGGAGAACGATACCAAAGGTGACACGTCAGGAGTGGGGTCCTTCGTCAATACCCCACCATTCCGGACCCCCCCCCCATATTAAAGGTAGAAAGACAAGGAGGGTCCTGAATCGCTTGAGCGCCATTGATCTGGGCACTCTAATCATGGACGCTCAAGAGATGCGTGCCCAATTCCGGACCCCCCCCTCCGCTTAAAGGTAGAATGGCAAGGGGGCTCCAGAATCCAATCTCGACCGTAGATCTGGGAGCACAAATTCGAGTTGTCTAGATTTTCTCACTGCATATCCAACCGTGCAAATG
>SNQJ01S0008397.1:116128-146275 GCA_010110895.2 Picea sitchensis | reverse complement strand
AGGTTTTAGGGGGTTTTAGAGGGTTTTAGGTTTCTGGGACCAAACCGGCCGGTTTGGTCATAAAACAGTCGACCGGTTCGGTTTATTGACCGGTTTGAACCGGTCGACCATCAAACCGATCAAACCGGACAGTTTCGGTTCCGATTCAACGGTTTTTAAAACACTGTAGGAGCATCACACTAAGACACATTACGCAAAGTAATGAACATCTCCCCCACTTAGTATGTAAAGAACCTCACTTTTCTTAGTGCATATAGTGGCATTTATATACTCAACTCACATACATTCTACTTAAGTTAGATAACACCCTGTAGATCTAATAGCAACTAGTAGAACACAATCCCGATTTTCTTCGCTTTGAAAAATATTATAATAATTTGTTTTGGGATGTTAGGTTAGCAAGTTTGAGAGAGTGTTTTGTTTGGTGTGGTATGGTGTGCTATCTTTTATTGGAGATGTTGAAATGGTTAATGTAGATGTTGAAATGGTTAATTAGTCATGGTGTGGCATGGTATGCTATGTTTTGTTGGAGATGTTGCAATAGTTAATTAGTCACTAGATAGAGAAGACAATTAGTGTGTGAAGTAAATTGGAGAGAAGCTCAATTTTTTTTTCTTTTGAAATTTTCAGATGAAAAAGGTTAGAGCTCTAACATAATTGCATGTTTATTAAAGACCCACAGTGTCACCATAACTTAGAACATCCTCCAATGTCTAGCCATTACCAATTTCCTTGTTTGTAGGTTAATTATAACTAAATCAAAAAGTAGAAAAAGAAACAGTAACCAATGATTCATGTCACCTAACAAATCTCTACTCACTAAGTTCCAATATTTCCCCACACCTATAAAAGATCCAGTTTACATAACCCTTATCAGAAAGGCCCTCTCTTGGAAATTCCAGAAAAATCCACTGCTTTATTTTTTTTTTCTTATGATAAGTTGATCAGTGATCACATGTCTGGACTTCGGACCCAAATCTTCTAAACCATTTATTCACCAAAAAAGTCATGTAACTCGCATCAATCATCCAAAGACAAAAAAATATATTTTCCACCATATTGATAGACAAGAGGATTTTTCTATGGGGATAATCCATGATCAATGGGGAAGTCTTTTCTCTTGCATGGGAGAGATGTACAGTTAAAATATCTCCCCCTATGTTAAAGTGGGTATTTGTATGATATTTGTTAATCAATCAAAAAGATTTACGCAAATAAAAAAATAAGAAGAGGATTGTCTTACTGTATAGCATAACATCTTTGACCCACATGTGACACTTTGCCTTCTCATTCACTACACTAAGAAAACATGGACTTTGATGCAAGGTAGAATCTCTTTGGCATGTACATTGTTTTTAATGCCAATTACTAGTCTTATGGAACCACCTCTTCTTTGAGTACAATACATGCTTCCATCACTCATCATGGTTCATGCTTTATTGAAGGTGTAAGAATCCAACATCTCTAGCACCTATAATAAACTAACCCGTTGTTTATTTTGCTTTTTTTTTAAGCCTTTGAACATAGTTGAAGGCACAATCTCAACCGAGGAACTTTGTACACGTTGTCCCTCTGATCATATCCCATCTATGCTTTATTCATAATAATTCATACAACTAACAACTTGCATTACCATCAAAATTGTCAATCTTATACATCTCAAGGACATAAGCAATGATTCATGAAAATAACTATTAGTATTGAGATCAAACCTGGAAAATAAAGTAGTTAAACAATATACATGTTTCTATAAAACGTACACAATTCAGCTTTTCATGAATCCCATAGGTGGAAAAACTACAAATTTCCTTCCAAAATCATGCCAAGTCCTATTCATACACCACCATAAAATGTGTCATCGATGACTCTAACGACTAAGGATTACAGGCTAGTTTTCAACCAGCTAGAAAGGCCTCGCACATTTTTGGGATGATTATAATCTGCATATACAATCAAATATATAACACACAGGAAACATACCACATAAATAGAAAGAAATAATTCCTAATTCCCACTTTAAGTTATAAAATGATGATATCAAGATCCAAGTTTCTGAATTCAAGGAATTTCTGGTTAAATAATGTAAATACATAACTAGTAGCTTAAACAACTTTCTCATGAACTATCCTAATAACAAATAATGTGACTCATGGTTCATGAGGGGCCACTTCTAAAAAAAATGATAAATCCAACATGCTTGCACATCTAGAAGACAAAAAATATAAAAATGAGCAGCAGATTTGAAGAGTGTCAATATAATATTCATAGCATGTTTCAACTACTCTTGACAAAGAAGAACATGACCACATGAGGATTCTCCTGATAATTACTGTAAAGAATGTCCAATCCAACTCTTGAGGAAAATATCTAAATGTCATGCAAGGTATATGCTTTAGTACTTTTCCCTTTTATCCCTTTCATTGAGAAGCTACATGTTGAACACCACTTGCATTATTTATCTATTTTAACACAAGAATAAAGACAATGGTTGACAATCCTAAGATGTAGTAGGCATTTAAATATTCATTACACGACAAAGATAAGTGAAACTGGAAGCACTATAACAAATGGCATAGAACTGACAATATAGTTTGTAATTGTAAAAAGGGGTTTAGTTTACAAAATTTGAAATAATGTTGGTTGATGATACAAGACAACACATCAGCTAACAAGATTTTGACTTCTTGAGCATGCCTAATGGAGGTCCTATATTTAATGTCTAGGAAATTTTCAGAGAAGATTCCTCTTAATTTAATAAGCGCAGGAGAGAAGCAATGTTGAACTATATGCATCTTGATAGTCAGTAATAGTCTAAAACCCTTCATCTCAAAACCATTGGGTGTGCACAAATGGCATACTTCCTGAGTCAGCAAAGTTCGACTCATGCTCATATACAACAATGAATAACAAAAAAATTCTCCAGTATGAAAGATTATTAAAAAAATATGAGAAAACAAAACTTATTAGATAGGAGGAACAATCGAGAACTCATAGTGACCACTAAGAATACAGATCGATTCTCACAGCCTAAATAGTGAGACTAGCAAATGGCATGTCCTAGAGACTCCATGGCAAGACTAAATTCTTGAATTCTGCAAGTCAGAGGATGAATCAGAGGATGTTGAGAATGAGTAACATGTGATACTGGGGAGAAAAATTATGATCAAATCCAAAAATGAAAACACAGTCATATCATCACCTCAGAAACACAAACATGTAGAAATTAATACAATTATAAGACCTATGCGCTCTTTGGATAGATGCCCTCCAAAATAGAGAAAACCTTGTTCTATGAGTGGATAAGTTGCAAAGCTCCATTAGACCAATTGATCTGAAGCACAAATAATTATTGTAGTTAAATACATACAAAATGGACAACAAAGACTTATATAGAACTTTCCACGCACATAGAGAGAAAGGAGAAAACCAATAGAAAAATTCTTAAAAGAGATGTATCAACAAATTCCCAATGGACACAGTGGTTATTAATAGAATTTGGCAGATGCCATTTTCAAAGTTTTCTTTCAATTTAGCATATGGGTCTGTTTTATTACAAAATAGAAAGGTAAAAAAGCATGAGCATGTGTGTCTGACCTTTCAATTTGATCATATGGAATAGAGATCAATCGCCTTGGGCTCGCTATATTCATTTCTTTCCAAAGCAAGGAAGCCCTCCTTCTTCTTCGGTATAGTATGTTGGCGATACCCAATTTGCAAACTGGCAGGGAAACCTCTTGAAACTGAGATTTTGTTGGAAACATGTGGGATTCTAGAAAACGTTGTGAATCGAGTTTATAAATATTTGAGATATTTTACAAGAAGATATTGAAGGTCTGGTCTGGTATTTTCTAAGAGATATGGTATTTAATGTTTTTTCCACCAAAACTAGTTACACTTCCAGGTTGTGTTTTGTAATTTATGTCTACAGATGAGTTTTTCAAGTCCCATCTATCGCGTGCCAAGGAAGGTGGGCACTGAACAAGCACACTTTTTTTCTCAAGAAACCTTCCTATATTCAGAAGAGAGTGATCATGCCACCATCGATTGTTTGTGTGGGAGTTCGGTCATCAATTATGGGCTCCTTGGTAGTACCAAACATGGTATAAGTCTTACCAAACCCCATTTATCTATAAATAATGATAGTGCATTTGTCCCCGCTCCTCACTCCTTCCAATCGACCTTCAATGTAGGTAAGGTAAGATAGTTGCAGGGCCTCTCCACTTCTAATTTGAGAGCTCCCATGGAGAAATACCTTGAATCATTTCTAGTACCACAAAATTAGAGCGAAATACCTCTGAATCATTTTTATTACCAGAAAATTGGGGCGAAATACCTTTGATCATAGAAATTACCAGAAAATCGGGGTGAATGGGAGGAACGGTTCGAATTTTAAGGGGCAAAAATGGATTTTCATGCTCTTCTCTCACTCACATCCATGGGCTAAGGGTTTTATATATAAGTTTTTGAAAATAAATTTGGGGCTATATATACGAAAACCCTTATATACCTTTCTATGTAAATAATTTACCCAACAAAAATTCCAAACCCCAAAATTTTTCCCATTGGTGAAATTTCACCCCTAAAAGTTTCTATGTTCTTCTCCCTTCGGGCATCTTCTTGGTTGTCAAATATTGGTTTATCAAGTGGAGGGTTTATGGAATTTTTCGTCGAGTCCTTACCTCATCTTTCTATGATTAAATTGGTTGAAGAGTTACGATTGGGAACAAGCAATAATATGCAGTCAGGGGGTTGTTATCCTTTCATTATGTTTCCACTCACCGTGTTCTTATAGTGTGGTCTTAATTGAAAATTGGAAACGCCTATGTGTTTTGCTAGGCCCGATCAGGGTTATTGCTAATTATGGAAATGGTGACTATGTGTATTTGGTTATGTTCATTGTGCATATATTATTGAATCATCATGCATATTGTAAATGGTTACATCGACAATGATGAGGCTCAGGTTTTATGTTGACTATGGTTCTATTGCAAAAACTTATTGGTTGATATGATGAGGAATTTGCGTAATCAGGCATGTTTTGGAAATATGTTCATTTTGGAAAGGGGCCTGTGTAGATTTTGATTTAGGTCGATTGTGAATTGGTAGACAGTGGATGATATTTTTATAATGATGTATTATGGGATAGAGGTGGAGCAATATTGTTGTGAATTTTCTTTAAATTCTTAAAAGCAAAGAAAATAAATTAAAGACCAAGCATTTTCTAAACAGTACTGTTGAAATTTGTTTCGATTATGAGTATGATTTCATAGGTGTTCTAAATTGGGAAGTTTTGGAAACTTTAAAAGTTGGGACAATGAACAGTTTGATACACAATAATTCTTGATATGGTGTTGATTTATTTTTGGATTGATTTTAATACAAAGTTATGTTTATTGATTACTTGATTTGTTTTATGAACAATGTTCATTATTTCCCTACCATTCTCTCACTTTTATGCACATTACAAATCCCCTCACATTCCCAGATTCATTATTCACGCCCCATTCTTAAAATTAAATTCTAATTAGATGAAAACTCTATATGATAACAACTAAAGGATGACACATAGATGATTTACAACTGATATGTTTTGTTATTACAACACAGTTGATTGTTTGATGATTTTTTGAGAAGTAACCATGATCTATTCCCTTTAATTTTATCACTTTTCTCTCAATACAACCCCTCATATCTCCCAGAACCCTTATTCACCCACTGCTCAGTGACAAGTATTAAACAATTTTTATGGATTGGATTGCATGAGTCTGATGTGTTGTTGAGCAAAACTTTGTTTCATATTTAAAGAGATGACATGTATGGTTTGTTGAAGAAACTAGTTGATAATAAACATTGCATATAGGACTGAGTTTCTTCAGCAGAGGAAGCCATGACCGAAATAACAGGGGAAGAGGAAATTCGAATAGGGGCCCTAGAAGGCCAAGGTTTTCAATACATTTTGATGCAGATCCACAAGAATTGAACCAACTATTCCAAGATGGGTTTTTCAACTAGATTGGACAAGGGGTGGTCCAACCTAGGCCAGAAAGATGTCCTTTCAAACCCCCACATGTCCTTGGTATCCCAGTTTCCCCTCATGTCTCATTACAACCCAGAGTCCATGAAAATGACGAATGGAAAAATATTTTCCACCCGATGGTCTCCCAACATCGTGGCTGGCCCAATTTGTCTCTACCTTCTCCTCCTCCACTGGTTAACCCAATTTTCCAAGCTTCCCCTGCACACTCACCTATACAGTCTTCCCATGCAAGCAAGAGACTAAAAACCGAAACCCACCATGCACCTGATAAAGGAAAAGTTGATGCTTCCCCCTCCTCTCCCTCAAGTGACTCTTCCAAATCTATCTCATCCCGCATGCACTTGAGATATGATTTCTCTCATCTTATCAGTGAGATCAGGCCTAAAGGCTCCACACAGCCTAAGGAAAACTAAGAGAAATCAAAGGGAGACAACAACAAGGGGGAAATTTCCTCCCAAAGTGGAAAATATGGTTTTTGAGTGTTTTTATTTATTGATTGTTGAGAACAGTTGATTGCTGAAGTTTTTGGACAACACATTATTTTTGGATATGTGGATATTATATTTTTTGGATATGGTTTCAATTATCATTGATATTAATTTTCAAATTATGAGAGTGATGATGGGAGCCATGAGGAGGGATGTGTTTGATTGATTGACTAGTTGTGTTATGTTTGTTAAGAAACTAAACAGAGTCACAAGGGGTCCCACCTACTAGTTATTATTTATTAAAGACCCTTATTATTATTTTATTAATTTCCCCCCTAAACTAAAAGTTATTTGAGTTTTAGTTAACTTAACTAAAAGAGGTAGCTTAACTTATTCAACTAATTCTGATTGCTTAAAGACAAAAGGAGAAGGAGGAACAAGAGGAGGATAGAAGGAGAAAGCATACTAAGGTTTTCTCTTGAGTTTTATTGAGATAGTTCAATTTTCATCCATTCTTTAATTCATTGAAAGCCTAATTCTCTTTTATGAAAGCAGGGTCCTATTGTAGATAGCAAGATTCAAGGCTGAATTACATCATTCAGACACTTGTTTTTCAGAGGTGTTGATCTATCTTTGATAGTCTGTGTAGACTTGTCTGTTTGTGAATTAAATTTCATGACTGATAAAGAATATTCTGCGAAGTCGAGTGGGCAACAATATGTGGCAAGTTGATCCAAATTTTAAAGTTCAATTTTTTACTTTCTATTAGAAGTCCCTTTGTATGGTTTTCATCGGGGACATCTAAGTTTGACTTTGGTCCAAACTTCCTCAAGGAATTTTGTAAAGAGAACAATTATTTTGATTAATTGGAATGAAATAAGCATTTCCTTTCTGTCTCATCTATGTTAATTATTGACTTGGTATTTTTTCTTTTGTCTCTATATTTACTTTTGCATCTGTTATATTCAGAAAATTATTTAAATATTGAATTTTTTCAGCAATCTTTTATTTATAAGAAAATCGGCCTAAGCCCTTGTAACCAATACTTGTGGATTAGGAAACAATTTTTGAGGCTATAAACACAGGGTGATATTCCTGTCTATATTTCCTTATCCAAGAAGGATCTGAAAATGTTTGAGTAAGATCATTTCATATCTTTTCCTCAACACACATGTGATCAATATGAGTTCTTTGCAGGTGTCAGACGAGGGTTCTCTCACGGTGGAGCTAGTCCGCATTATGGACCATCACATTTGATAGCTACAACGTCGAATAGTCGATCAGGTCAAGGCCCAGTAGGGTAATTATATTCCACACTCGGATACCTAGGAGGACACATATGATATGTGTCAACAATTTCCTTACTTGTTTGATAGATTATACATATATATATTATCAAATACTTTTATTTATTGCATTTTATATACTGTAGAACTTTGGGATGAAGTTTAAAACAAGAGGGGGTGTATGTAACATCCTTCTCTATTGAGCACATATTATCGACTTATTCTTTGAGGACACTTGTGTGCAAGTGATCCAATTATAGTACAATGTTATTTGTTTCGACTATGGATTTTACATGATGATGTTTATGGGTTGTGACTTATTTATACTTGATATATATTTATTGACAGATGATATTGATGAGTTTTCCCTGAGTGTGCAGGACACTTGACAGATTGTGGATGTCGATGGCATCATCAAACTACCTTGGACTCTAGATTGTGTCAGGGAGTGGATTGTGTTGGGTTTGAGTATTCATTTTATGCATATGTGACATATGATTGATTTGGTATGATTATGTATATGGATCAGTGACAATGTTTTGTAAATGGATGGAGGCTGATGATGTTTGCTAATCAGATTCACATATGGAGTAAAGGGGCCATGCACAACAATCCATACATTGAGGGAGAGGTGTGGCAGAATCCCTGTCACAACCTACTAGCACTCCCTCCATGGCTCTAATTGTAGGTTAAATATTACCTAGTTCGGGAGGTCCACAATGTCGTGAGGGTGGACTGAGACAGTCACTCACAAAGATTTCTAAGGGGTGTGTAATAAGGCAGATTCCTTATTCCTTAGAAGCCCTTAGTCTCTCACAAGGTCGCGCAAGTGGAGTATTAACTCCAAGGGTTGGAAAAATACCAAAACTAGTCAAAGGCACGTAGCACCCTTGGAGCACAAAGGTGTGTCTTGAAGGGCACGTCGCGCAATTTAAAAACTTGAGTCAATGAATCTAGGTGGCCTAGAAAAAAATGATTTAAGTTGACCTTGTCAGATTTAAAATGATTAATTTAGGAGTGAACCTATTCTTATAAATCCCAACAAAAGTCAAAACCTAAGTTTAATTTTTAATTAGGAGACTAAATTAAATTTATTAATTAAATTAAAAAGGAATGAGACAAATCAATTTACGTATTCAAAGTAGTGAGAAAATATAAATACATGATAAAATGCACATGTGTGCATAAATTAATAAATTGGATTTTAAAATTAGAAGAAATAATAATAGGAGAGAATAGGAGAACACTTGCAAAAGAATCCTGTAACAACCTACCACTAGTCTAACTAGAACAAGACTCCTAATCAAACTCTAACTAATATCTAGTTAGGAAACACTCAATTAATGGGAATCTAGGGAATTAAGGGAAAACTAAGAGAGAAAGTAAGAACACATGGGAGGATGTGAGGGAATTTGTCATTTTAATTAAAATAAAAACTTGTAATTACTTGTGACAAGTGTGTGGGTGAATAATCTTAATTTATTTAATTAAAAAATTAATTAATTTGTGCATGTGGACATGTGTCAATGAGGAAAATTCTATAAAACAAATGGTCTATATGGGAAAAGGATCACACTGGTTAATGGTAAAGTTATGCTGCCAAAATCATTTTTGAACTGTGTTTTACTTGTGAGAGTTGGGAAACCAAGTTTGAGGATAAAGTGGTAGCTCTCCCTTGCGAGGCAAACTTTGTGCTATAGTATTTCTGGTTTTATTGCTTGGCCCCTTTGCAACTCGGGGGACTAAGGGGGAAGAAGAGTACCCATAACATTGGTTGGGAGGTATCAGTGAAGTCTCATCGATTAGAAAGAGGGAGAAAGGAAGGAACATCAATTGCCGAAGAACATCATCAAGCCCATATTCTCCGGTTACAATATTCTTATTAAGATTTGTATTTTTATATGTAGTTTTTAGAATTTGTTGTGATTTGTGATGTAATTCTACTATCGAATTTACAACCTCTTGATGGGTTAATGTGTATTATAGAAGTGAATTCATAATATACACATCATGGGTTGTATATTATATTGTATCTTATTTATTTTTTTTCAAACATCAGGAATTGATTACTCTTTTAAATCTTAATAAATGATGAACCTACCTGTGCGTTGCCACAACAAGTGAGAATCTTAGTAACTATTTACTGCATTTTCCTTAAAGCTTAACAATTACCGAATTCATTTCACTGCATGTGGAGTTAAATTTTATTTATCATAGTTAATGTCATTTCAAGGACTAGATCCATGGCTGGTTAAAGTGCCTATTTTTTCTGTGCGCTGGAGTAAGGGTCAGAACAAAATATGGAACCCTGTGGACGAGATATTAAGTGTTAGTCTTCTCGCCTCAGTTTTTTTTCTTAAGTGTTTGGTTGATGTTTCCTTAAGGAGGTTAGTGAAAGGATTCACATGTTTGTTCAAAACATAATGAGAAGGTGTCATCCTTGTAATGATCTTCCACCCTTACACTTTTCTTGGTATAAGCAAAAGTTTCATTTTAACTTTTATATAATATGGAATGATTTATTAATTTCCTTTTAGTTGATCCAGATTTTATGAGAAGAACAAAATGAATACAGATTATTAAAATATGCTTAACAAAGAATAATAGAGACACAATAAAATTGGTTTTCTATTCAATAAGAAAATAAGTTGAAATTGTAAAATGCAATGGAAAACAAGCTTGCTGGAATGGTGGCGACTTATCTCTGAGAAGAGATGTGATGACTACACTCATTCACAAGAAGATGACTAAAATGAGGCTCTGAAGGTATTTTTACAATAAATAGGAATGTCAAAAACCATAGACATCCAAAAACCTAATCCTAGGATATGAAGCACCAAAATTCATGTGGGCCTCGTTTGGGTAAGTTAGTACATCAACTTCCTGGGGTCGTAACTTTTGCATACGATCTCCGTTTTAGGCACACAATAGTCCGTTGGAAAGGTATTGCCGAGGAGATTCATTTTGGGGCTCAATCAAGGCCTTCAATTTTCATTTCGAATATCGATCCCGAAAAAAATTCATTTAGGCCCTCAAAATGGCCTTGGAAGTTAAAAACCGCTAAAAATAGTAAATTGCCAGAAAATTATTTTGAGTGAGTTGGAAAAGGTGGGTGGCCACCGATGTCCACCTGGATCAATAATCCCTCCTTAGGAATAAATTGTATCCATTGCGTTGAGTTCCCCCATCAGATGAGGAAATTTATATTGAATTTAGCCCCGGGTGAGCCACTTTCCTTGGTGCAGGAGTTGTCCTACTTTGACGACTCGATAAAGTTGGATCCTTTGTTGTCAAGTGTTCTTTAACTATGTTTCCACAATATTATCACCGGATTCCTGTTGCATGCATTCAAGGTTGAGCTCTGTTGGTGTCAACTTCTCTGCTATCTCTGAGGTGTCCAATAATGGTGGGAAATATGGCCAAAGGAGAGCCACGTTGAATACTAGGTGGAGACCAAGGAAAGGGGGAATGTTGAGCTCAAAATAATTGTCACCCACAACATTGGGATGGTGTACAACCCATAATGGATTGGGAAAATATTTCGATGGGGCCCTGTAAGGCGTTCTTTCTGCAAGTGCAACCAAACTTTGTCTCCCACCTGAAACTTATGTGGTACCCGATGTTGATCGTGGTGATGATTGTACTTGGCATTAGACTTATGTAGAATATCTTAAACCTATTGGAAGATGTGATGGATCCACTCAATGAACCAGGTGGCTTTGTAAACTTCTAGTGGAGCAGGGGAGAAGTCGACCGAGGTGGTCACCAGGGGTAGTGCAACATCCATGGGGCCGAATGGTTGAAATCCCATCCCCACTTGAAAGGGGTTGTGGCCAGTTGATCTATGTAGGGCTCGGTTGTAGCTATGATGGACATAAGGAAGACTCTCATCCCATGTGCAGGGGTGTTTTGAATTGTACATGCGCATGATATGTACGATCATCTGATTGACGACCTCAGTTTGGCCATCTATCTGGGGGTGGAAGGAAGTGGATTTGGTGAGCTTGGTATCCAACAGTGACTAGAGGATCGACCAGAATGTGTTGAGGAATCAACTGTCATGATCTGAGATAATGGTTTGTGGGATCCAAAAATGTACCCATACTATTTCAAAGAAGTGCTTGGTAGTGGCTTCTATTGTGATGTTCTTCTTGTAGGCGGCTAGAATCGCCATCTTGGAAAAACAATCGACAACCACAAAAACACAGTCATTTCTCCTCTTGGTGGACGAGAGGCCCGACATGTAGTCCATTGAGATGGATTCCCATGGCCTATTAGGAGTAGGTAGAGGGGTGTATAGGCCCTGTTTCTTAGTGGATGGTTTGGCAATAGCATAGGCGGTGCAAGACCTGATATACTTGTCGACATCCTGTTGAAGTTTTAGCTAGTAGAAATGTTTCTGCAACACTGCCATTGTCTTTTCAACGCCAAAGTGTCTTGCCACCCAACTGTAGTGATCTTCCCAGATAGTCTTTGCATGCTCGCTTGATGGAACACAGATATGGCCCAGACGACACAAAACCCATCTTGAATATGGAAATTAGTGACCACTAAGTTGGCTCCCAACATTTGGTAGGTGGTGGAGAAGTCAGGGTTTGTCTCGTAGAGGTGGGGGCATCCAGAGGTCTTATGGCTGCAAGAGTCTAGCACCGTAGTGAGTTTCGTGACTGGAGGGAGGTTGAGGCAATCAACAACTCGGTTGGTACTTCTTGTTTTATACTTGATGTTGAGGTGGAACTATTGTAAGTATGTGGACCACTTCTGATGGCGGTCATTCTGAAATTTTCCTTGGGTCAGCATGAACTGTAGTGGCTTGTGATAAGTGTGGATGATTGTCTCCTTCCCAAGAATGTAATGTCTCCACTGGAGGCAGGTTTGCACAATGGAGTACATTTATTTTTCGTAAGTAGGGTACTTACGAACAATATATGATAGTGTCTCACTATGATATGCCACGGGGTGGCTGTGTTGAGTGATAACGATGCCCACAACATAGTCTAAAGAATCTGTCTCAATCTCAAATGGATGTTGCAGGTCCGGTAATGAAAGTACTGGGGATGAGCACAAATGCTTCTTCAATTAATCGAAGGATTGTTGTTGGGACAGGCCTTACAAAAATTTTACCTAACCGCCACCCCTGGTTACTTGGATGAGGGTCCATGAGATATGAGAGAATCCCAACACGAACCTGCGATAGAAATTGGTGAGGCCCAAGAATATCTGAAGTTCAGTGAGTGTGGTTGGGGCTGGCTAGTCACAGATGACCTGGATCTTGGCTGGATCCACATGCACACCATGTCGATCAACGATGTAGCCTAAGTAATGGACCTTATCCATGGCAAAGGAGCATTTTTCCAAGTTTGCATATAGTTTGTGTTGTCGCACGGTGTGTAGAACCTGTTGAATATGATGCAAGTGTTCCACCCAAGTCTTGTTATAGATGAGGATGTCATCTAGATACACCACTACAAAAGTATTGGTGAAAGGTCATAGAATACCATCCATCATCCTCATAAACGTTGTTGGAGAATTTGTCAAACCAAAGGGCATGACCAACCATTCAAAAAGACCTTATTTTGACTTGAAGGTGGTCTTCCATACATCTGTCTATTCTATTTGGACCTGGTGGTAGCCAAATTTCAGATCAATCTTACTGAATTATTTGGCCCACATGAGATGATCAAGGAGGTCATCGATTTGGGGAACCAGGTACTAGTTTTAGACTGTGATTTTATTCAGGGCTCGGTAATCAATGCAGAGTCGCCAGGTCCCGTCTTTCTTCTGCACCATCATGATTGGGCTCCCACAAGACAATGAGCTGGGACATATGTGCCCCTTGTGGAGCAGTTCTTAGATCTACCTATTGATCTCCTCATTTTTTAATAAAGAGTAGAGGTAAACTGGCCCATTGGGTAGCGGTGCGTCTGGGGTCAGATCGACGAGATGCTTGACCTGGTAGTGCAGAGGTACCTCGGTAGGAGAGGAGAAGACATTTGAGTATTCTTCCATGGCCTTATTCACTTGCTTATGTTGTGTGGAGAGATCGATCACAGAGGCCCTGGATGTGGCTGCGATCTGTCTCTCACTCTGAGAGTGAATCATGAAGAAGAAAAATTTCCTAGTCTGAGAGATGACCTTCCTGCATTGCTTGGTAGAGATCAAGGAAATATCACTAGGAGGGACTACCTCGGGTATCCTGTATAATTTCTTGTTCAAAGAAATAATAACACTACGAGGCCTAGAATCATATACAACATGACACTTTCATAAATAAGGTTGGCTCAAAATAACATTACAAAATTTGAGAGGAGAAACATCACACAATACCTCATCTTTGAAGGGCTTGATGTCGTATGACAGTCGACACTGTTGGTTGACGCAGAGATCACTTCCTTGGTGGAGCCATCCAATGGTGTAGGGTTGTGGGTGCAGTGTTGTCGGTAGGGCCAACTGCTTGATGACCTCTACTAAGATGAGGTTCTTCTGGCTATCGTTATCAAAAATTAAGTGTAGTGGGGTGCCTTTTACCCACATCTGTGAATGGAATAGGTGCTCGCCTTCTTCTGGCTCGTCTAGTTCACCAGGATGGAGCTTGGTGGTAGCAATGGTGGCACTGGGTTTCGCGTCAATGATCTATCTTCCTGTTTCTAGTTCTGACTCGGAGTCAGAACCCGCATATGATTCATAGGATTTCACTTCGGTCACCAACGACTGCTTTGAGAGATAGTCAACAATGTTATGCAAAAGGATCTTATGGAAGTCACACCACTTCCCGGTATATTTCTTTATCTTTTCGTTGTTCTTGTTTGCTTGTGGCTTGGATTGGTTGTCCTGATACGATCCATATTTTCTTTGTCCTTTGTTCTGTGGGTTGGGGCTGCCCTTCCTGGAATTTGTTGTGAGGGGTTTCCATACCCAAATTGCGGCATATTTTGTTTGAGCTTCTACTTGATTTTGATGGCATATCGGTAGGTCGCGCCCAAGGACGAGATGTCTAGAAATTAAATTTCGGTCTAAATGTATCTATGCATAGCACTGCAATACTTGAGCACCATATGTCACTCTAAATATTTGATACCCAGCTTGGTGCACAAGGTATGGAATATATTTGTGAACTCTAGCACTGCTTGGTCTCTTTCTTGTCGCAGTGTGGTCCATTTGGTATTCAAGTCGTCATAACTTCTGACAGGGTAATATTGTTCCTTAATAGCATCCCTGAAGGATTCCCAGGTGGCCGCAACTATAAATAATGTGGGTTCCTTTGTTTCCTTTTGATCACAGAAATTTTCCCACCAATATTTGACATGGGGAACGACTTTGAGGAGTGAAAAAGTAATCTTTTCTCTATTCAAAAATTTATGGACAAAAAAATAACCTTCTAGTAGATTCAACCACTTCTCTACAACACCTTCATCTATCTGACCATCAAATATAGGAATATCAAATTTCATTTTTACCTTGAAGGGGGTGGTGCCTTCGCTCAAGGAAGATGTGTCGCTTGTTGGTAGTCGCCGAAGGATTTGCGCAAAACTATCCATCATCTCGTTCCTCTATTGTGTGATGACTTCCTCAAGAGAAATTTTGAAAGGATATCCTATCCCGTCATATTTATTTTCTCTTGCCATGAGAGGTCACTTGGGCATGCGAGAGATTTTTTCCTCAAGAGAAACAAGCTCACCCAATTCTTTGTACCCTGACCTCGTTGGGGACATGCATTAAGACGAAAAGGAGAAGACTGCTTTGATACCACTAATCTGGATTTTATAAGAAGAAAAAAATGAATATAGATTATTAAAATATGCTTAATACAGAATAATAGAGATACAGTAAAATTGTTTTTCTATTCAATAAGTAAATAAGTTGAAACTGTAAAATGCAGCGGAAAACAAGCTTGTTGGAAAGGTAGCGGCTTATCTCTGAGAAGAGATGTGACGGTTGTGCCCATTCGAAAGAAGATGATTACAATGAGGATATGAAGGTATTTTTAAAATAAAAAGGAATTTCAAAAACCCTAGACATCCAAAAACCTAACCCTAGGAGATGAAGTGCCAAAAGTCATGTGGGCCCTGTTTGGGTAAGTTAGTACATCAACTTCCCAGGGTCATAACTTTTGCATATGATATCTGTTTTAGGCACACGATAGCCCATTGGAAAGGTATTGTTGAGGAGATTCATTTTGGGGGCTCAATCAGAGCCTTTGACTATAATTGAGAAAATTTATCCCGAAAAGCATTCATTTAGGCCCTCAAAATGGCCTCAGAAGTTTAAAACTGCTAAAAATAGTAAATTGCCAAAATTGCCAGAAAACTGTTTTAAGCGAGTTGGAAAAGGTGGGTGGCCACCAATATCCACTTGGATAATTAGTTCTTTAAATTTGATTTTGATTTAGCATAGGAATCTTATTGGTCTTTCTTTAATTCTTTTAATGAATCTGTAAGTTAGTTCTTGAATCCCTATTAAATTACTTATTATGATTTGAATTTCCTCATTTTTCTTTTTAAATGATAAATAAAGTAGCTTGAATTATCATTACATTTTTCATTATAATTTGACTTCCATTATACTCTTAAATGGATATGCATTGTAAGGTAGCATTGAATTGATTGTATGGCTTAAAGAAGATTTGATCTTCTGAGGAGTTTCTTATAATTTATAAACAAATAGGTAAAGTAGTAATTGAATCTTCGTATAGCTTAATAAGGTTGGGTCTTCTCTTAATGTTTTTAAAATGGATATGCAAGATGCATGAATGAAATTATTGTTTATGATGATCAAACTCTTATATTTATAAAGGACGCTTAAAGTACTATTGATTCTTAAAGTAGTAAACAAATAGGTAAACTTGTAATTGAATCTTCGTATAACTTAATAAGGTTGTGTCTTCTCTTAATGTTTTAAAAATGAATATGCAAGCTGCATGAATGCAATTATTGTTTATTGTGATCAAACTCTTATATTTATAAAGGATATTTTTGGAGGCAGGCCAAAGCGGAAAGAAATACGATTTTGAGGAAAGAAAGCGTGCACAAGGAAAGCGACAGCTAGAAGGAAGCACAACACGCGTGCATGCAAGGAAGACCTAATGACGATAGGGTTAGGGTTTTGGTAATGCATTGTAAAGGATAAAAATCCATGTAAAGGATAAAAATCCATAAAACGTGATAAATATAGATAATTAGGTATCATAGAGGGTTTGGGTTGTTTTGTAAGGGTTGGAATACGATAGAGATAAGTTTTTATTGCAGAAAGAACTATTGTAGCGAACCGTTATGTGATATTTTGTTGTATGATCTATTTTGTATAAGTTGTTGAGCTAGAGAGGACAAAAGAGGGTAGATCTTGAGGGTTATATCGCAGGCTGGGGATCCTGGTGTGATCTAGTCTGCCTCATATAGATCTTACCCAACTATGAAGGATTGTAAAGCACGCGACGTTGTAGATGCGTAAATACTATAATAAAAGAGTTGGGAGCCAAATCTTTGTGGACATAGCCCAGGAGGGGGTGAACCATGGTACCATCTGTGTTATGTGATGAATGCATGCATCTCTTTATTGTCTTCAGTTGTTATTGGTATTTAATGAATGAGTTGTTATAATTCCTGCTTATTCGTCAATAACAATACATTGTGTTTACTAGTTATCGTAATGGTTCAATATTCAATTCTCATATCTCACACTTAATCCTAGGCTATAAACATCTGAGTCTTGCAGCCACCCACTAAAGCTATCTCGGGTGAGACTGCACAACGCACTTTTTTTGTTGTGTTTCCTTCTGGTTTACTAGGGGGGTCGATAGTTTTAGAGGCTTTGTTGGAAACCCGAACAGGCATGAACCCTGGGTCACTTATTGCAAACTCAGACAGAATAGAATAGTAACCAACAAATGGTTTTGTTGTCGTTGGTAGGAACAAGAGAGGATTGAGTAGATGAGATAGGTTGAGCAAGAGAAGAGTAATGAAAACAATAAAGCATTGAGCCATTAAAAGGAGATGTTGAGATCATGGAATCCCACAAAATCAGAGATTGAAACTTGGCTAAGAACCAAAGAGTTGGAGTTTGCATAGAAAGATAACAAAAACCATAAAATAACACCCCAAAAATATCTTGAGAAATGCGTGTTTATTGATTTACACGAAGCCTTTTTCTGCGATTTTCCAAACTTATTGTAGGAGTGGATACTAAGGTTGAAGGATAACCATGCAACAAACTGGATTCGAAAGTTACAGTGGACCCCAGTACAGATCGAGTAGTTACAGCAGGTGAACAAAAAATTCACTCGCGCAATAGATTTTTGGCTTGACAGTATTGTGGTAGGTTTCATAACAGAGTTTGCAGTCGACACAGTGAAGTCGTATAGTGCAATGGAGAAATAATTTCTACAAGGACCTCGAGAAAGGTAAAATATATCATTGTATACATCTATTAAGATACTATTATATAACAAAGGTGTACTGACAATGGAGTCAGACAACTAAATTTCCCTGCATGCATGGGGGAAGGGGGGAAGCACTGACAGAAAGAGGAGAAATGGAAGGAGGAAATATAAGGAAAAGAAGGAGGAACCCTTGGACCCGATCATGATGGATGACGACCCGATCTGGTGGATCTTGGAGACAACTAGAAAGACTCGTAGCAGAGTATCCTACCAATACAAGGTGAATACCAAGAAGAGAGTCATAGCCGCGAGGGAAGGCTTGGAAAGTGATGAAGAAGAGGTAGAGGATCTCTGGGCTGTGAAGCGGATTGAGGAAATCCTGTGCACAACATATGAGAGGAATACGAGAGGTCCAAGAATGGGAAGAGAAGGCAACAATCCTATCCATATTAATGTCAGTGTGGAACCCATAAACCCATGTGTGACTAATACACCAAAGAGAACAACACTGTTTAGATAACCGAAGTTCAGAAGTAGTCAGACAGCAAGAATTACATCTACACAAAGAGAAACAACTGGAGAAGCCAGTTCATGTAGCACTAGTCAGATATCTACACCGTGTGGAGGTAGTAGTTCAACATTCAAAATGGCAGGACACAATCCCACCATCAAGTTACCATAATTTCGAGGAGAAGAAATAGAAGACCCTGAGAAACACTTGTTCATTTGTGAAAATATTTGGGAAGAAAAGAAGATCACTGATGAAGATACCAAACTTTCACAGTTAGCTATTACGCTAAGAGACCACACACTAGACTGGTACATGAGTCTAGACACAAACAGTGCCCCTGGGACAACAAGGACACTGGCAGAGATTAGGAAGTTACTGATAAATGAGTTCCAAAAGCTTAGCTCAGACGATCAATATATGAATGAGATGATAGAAATCCGATAGAAACCAGGAGAATATGTTTGGGAAATTGACCAGCGATTCAAGCGTTTGGAAGGAAAGTTGAAGTACCTCATGACCGATATGCAACATTGGCACTTGTTTGTCAATTCACTACTCCCACACTTAAAATACCCATTGAGACAACAAAAGTTTCAGACGTAGGTAGAGGCTCTGTAGGCATCCCTACAACTGGAAGAAAACCAGTATCAGCAGACAGTTCCAGCTATTGAAGAAATAAAGGAGGATTTGAAGAACTTAACATTCCAACTCAACCATAATAAGAATAAGGATAAACGGGAATTTGTTTGGTGTACTACATGCAGGATGGAAGGACACCACAAGAACCAATGCCCAACATTCGCACAGTATATGGCTGCTGGAATGACAAACTCGTTACCAATAGGAGTACTATGGTGTGAAGTCTGTAAGAAACTAGGCCATGACCCATACCATTTCCCTATGATGCAGAAATATCAGACAGTCCTAAAGAGTTCATACTGCACTTTTTGTAAGTCAGTAGGCCACGACGACAAATATTGTAGAACTATGGAGTTGATGCGAGAAATGAAATCAGATATATATAGAGTGCAGGAAGAAATGATGACTGGGCAAGCCGCACCACAGTTTAATCAAGTTCCATCTCCATACAACACTGCACAACAACAGTATAATATTGCCTAGAAACCATATAATAACGTGCAGCTGCAATAAAACACGAAACAACCTCAGTAAAATACTACGCAGTATAATCAGGCACCTTAGTATAATGCATCGAGAGGAGATCGAGTAGGCTACAGAGGTGGAGGATGAGCAAGAGGAGGTTTCAGACGAGGTAGAGGACCAGTCACATGTCACAATTGTTAAAAACTGGGACATTATGCAAGAGAATGTTCGCTTCCACCAGAAACTTGTATGTATTGTCGCACATCAAGCCATGATACAGAGGAATGTATGAAACTACTAGTAAATATCCAGGAAAAGAGGAACCAGAACAACTAGAATGTTCAGTGTATCTCAGTCAAAGTAAGGGATGAAGGACGAAATATCAACATAGTTACTTGCGGAGGAGCTAAAACAAGAAATGACACAGTTCGATAAGAGCCAACAAAAACTCAATGGGTGAAAAATAATGTCGAACCAAGGAAGCAGTTCGACGCGCAAAAGGAGAAGCAGATATTTAAGCAATCCTGACAAGAATTCTAGAAGGATGACATTGTGATGACTTCAACTACACAACAAAGCAAGGAAGCACCAGAATACGAAATGCCTCCATTATTGGATCATACCAATGAGATACATTCCATGGGACAAGTAAGTACAATCAAAGGATTTTTGCAATCATGTGTAAAAGTATTAAATGATCCATCATCTGTGAAAATATTGGAAAACATACTAGAAAAATGTAGTATGGAGACAGAAGGAAAACTAGAACCAAAAAAATTCAATCACCTACGTACTAGGACAAGAACAAGTAGGGAGTTCAGACTAAATGAAAACATTGGAAACTTCAACATGGGAGACATCATACTAGATTTGGGATCTGAGGTCAATGTATTACCAAAGAAAACATGGCAATGCATGGGAGAGCCCACATTAGGATATTCACCAGTTCAACTAAAACTAGCAAACCGACACAGAGTCTTACCAATCGAAAGAATGAAAGGAGTAACAGTAGACTTGGACGGGGTGCATACTAAAGCAGCTTTTGATGTCATTGAAATAGTGGATGGCACAACACCATACCCAACATTGTTTGGTCTGGATAGGGCATTTGACAACCACGCCATAATCAACTTGAAGACCGGAAAAATTACAATTGAGTAAGGAGAATATAGGGTTATTGTGCCATTAGACCCGTCAGAAGGGGAGAGGTTTGTAGAACCTACTTGCCTAAACTTAGAGGAAATTGGTCAGTTGTATAGAACAACTGCGCACAATGAGGATTACGTAAACCCAACTGCAGATGGGATACTCAGTTGGTGGAGCATTACTTCATGTGAAACAGACTCAGACACTGGTGTAGAAAATTGGCAACAACGATTACACGAAGTTTCCATGAGAATATGTGCAAGAATAGACCGCACAGTAATATGGGTAAGCACAGAAATAAGGGAACCACCCAATTTCCATGGAATAAATGATTTGGAAACATTCTTGGCACAGTATGAAGATGAAGTTTTAGAGAATCAGAGACTGTTGGCACTTGATATAGCACTCAAGGCCACACCTGCAAGATGGTGGGGTGAACACAAAGAGACAATCACATATTGGTACCAATGTAAGCGGTTAATGTGCATAAGGTTTGGCGCAGAATAGAAAAACAACAAGCAGCAGAAGTATGATGGACAAGGGGCACCAACGGAACACTTGGAGGAGTGAAGAACGCTGTGGAAAATGACACCCCTAGAGGAATGGCCTCATCATTTTATACACACCCTAGAGGGCATACTAGTGAACTAGTATACGGACCAGGAATTGCGCAAAGAAACTACGACCTGGACGACATTGCAATAGAATTTTACAGTCACTTTCTCATTCGAGCATGAGAAACCCAACATAGATGCCACTCTTAAATAGATGAGAGGAGTGATAATCATCAAAGAACTAGAAGTAGAACTTATCATAGAAGAACAACAATGGAACAAACGAACATTTAAGGAACTGTTGTCATATTACCATGTGCAGGAGGAAGCACCAGATGAAGATGATCCATGCGATATTCAGATAGAAGAAGAAGAAGGTGAAAGAGAAGTGGAGGGACCACCTATAAAATCAGAATTTATTGTCGCATCGATCAAGGTAAATAAAGTCAACATTGGGACAGTTGAGCATCCCAAAATGGCCAACATTGGAGACTACTAGGATGAGCAAACAGTGGAAAATATAAAAGAGTTATTGTGTAAGTATGACGACTTATTTCCTACCACATTTATAGAGATGAAGGGAATAGAAGGAGAGCTAGGACAAATGAAGATACCACTCAGACCTGAAGCGAGATCGATTAGACAACAACCATATAGATTGAATCCAATATATAAGCATAAATTCAAAGCTAAGATCGACATGATGCTCGAAGCCAGAATCATAGAAACGGTTGAAGAATCATAATGGATAAGCCTGATGGTAGTTTAGGACAAGAAACAAGGAGGGATAAAGATATGCATCGACTTGAGGAAATTGAATGATGCATGCCTACATGACCTATTCCCTACACCATTCACGGATGAAGTGTTAGAGAACGTAGGAGGACATGAAGCTTACTCATTCAATGATGGATTATCAGGCTACCACCAGCTCAAGATAGCACAAGAAGACATATACAAGAATACATTTGCGACAGAATGGGGATCCTACCAATACACAGTCATGTCGTTTGGATTGAAGAATGCAGCAACAATATTTTCCAGAGTAGTCATTGTTGCGTTTAAGGAATTCATACACCACTTTCTAGAAGTATACTTGGATTATTCGATAGTCTATAGTTTATTGAAAGAACATGTAGAAGTCTTATGAGTAATGTCAGAAAGATGCAGGCAGTGCCATATATCACTAAACATAAATAAATGGATATTCAAAACACCGTTTGGGATACTATTGGGCCATATAGTATGCAAACAAGGGTTATTAGTAGATCCTGCAAAGATTGCAGTAATTTTTAACTTACCACCACCAAAACCAGTTTGTCAACTAAGAACGACATTAGGACACATAGGATACTACAGGAAGTTTATCAAAGGGTATGCACAGATTACTGCACCAATGGAAAAGTTGTTAAGAAAGGATACAAAGTTTCAATGGAATGATGAGTGTCAACACTGTCTGGACACCCTGAAGGAAAAGATGGTCACCATGCCTATACTAGTATTTCCAGATTGGGAGAAGACATTCCATGTCCATGTAGATGCATCAGCCATAACACTTGGAGCTATCTTGGCTTAGCCAGGAGCAAGAGACCTGGATCACCCCATAGCCTTTAAAAGAAGAAATCTATCAGAATCATAACAAAACTACTACACTACAGAGAGAGAAGGCTTAGATATGGTCTACGCACTATAGAAATTCAGACATATTTATTGGGAAAACACTTTAAGATTTTCACAGATCACTCGGCCCTGAAATACCTAGTCAACAAGCTAGTGTTGGGGGGGAGAATTTAATGATGGTTACTGCTATTTCAAGAATTCGAATTTGAAGTAATAGTCAAGATAGTAAAACTAAATGTAGGACCTGACCACCTATCAAGAGTCACAAATGGAGAAGAACCTACAAATTTAAAAGACAACTTTCTATATGCACAGTTATTCTCAGTCCAAATTGCCAATGAATACTTCACAGACATCATTCATTACTTGAGCACAGGTACTGTGACGCAAGAATATAGAACCGACCAGAAGAAAAACCTGGTAGTCCAAGCTGTAGACTATCAACTGATCGCAGGACACTTATACAAAATGGGCACAAATAGAATATTGCGAAGATATGTGTTAGAACACGAAATACCAAGGGTGTTAGCAGAATCCCATGAGGGGATCACAGGAGGACATTACGTAGGAAAATATACCATGTGGAAGGTATTTCACATAGGACTATGGTGGCCGACGATCAACGAGACTCGAAAGAATATTGTTAGAGATGTGATGTATGTCAAAGGGTCGGTAAACCCAACAGAAGGGACAAGATGCCATTACAACCACAAGTAACATTACAGGCATTCGATAAGTGGGCAATAGACTTTGTGGGACCAATAAACCCACCAACAAAAAGGACAGGAGAAAGGTACATTATCACCGCGACGAAGTACCTAACAAGATGGGTGGAAGCTGCACCAGTGAAGGATTGCAATGCAAAAACAACAACACACTTTTTGTTTGAACAAGTAATCACTCTATTTGGATACCCAAGAGTTTTGATGAGTGACCAAGGCATGCACTTTATAAACAAAACCATCAGTGTTATGACTGAAGAGTTTTAAGTCCATCATCAAAAGAGCACACTATATCACCCACAGGAAAATGGCACAGTGGAAGCATTTAACAAAATCCTAGAGAACGCACTGACAAATATCTGTAACGTCAACAAGGATGACTAAGACCTCAAAGTACCAACAGTATTATGGGCCTACAGGACTACATGTAAAACGTTGACAGGACACGCGCCATTTAAATTGGTTTATGGCCAAGAAGAAGTAGTACCATTAGAATTATTAGTACCAAGCTTGCGCGTAGCAGCCATCACACACATGACAGAGCGAGGCATAGTTCAGGAGAGGCTAAAATAGTTAATGAACATGGAGGAAGACCGGATCTTAGTAGGATTTCACCAACAAGTTCAGAAAGCAAGGGACAAAGCTTGGCATGATAGACACATCAAGAAGAAAACTTTCAAGGAAGGAGATCTAGTATTAATGTATGACAACAAATCGTTACAGTACCCAGGAAAGCTAAGAATGCACTAGCTAGGATCGTATGAAGTGCAATATGTCACAGATGTAGGAGCTGTATAGTTGAAGGAATTATCAAGCGTAGAAATCAGAGGGATGATCAATGGGAGCCGGCTGAAGCTGTATAAGGATAGTCGACCACCCACCGCACAGTAAAAAAATAAAAAAAGAATGTTAAACAAAACCATCAGAGGCAAAGTACGTCGAAAGATAACGCATACTTAGGAATACAAATACGTCGAGGATAAGGACAACAACCACGTACAAAGGAAAACAAGCGGGAAATGGAAAGACAACAAAAGCAGTACGAAAAGATAGAATCATGCTGAATTAAAGGGAGAAAAGGACCGATGGGACACCACATTAATCATTCCAAATGGAGATGGAAAGGCAAATTAATGGAAAGTACAAAATAAATGGAGGTGCATTAAACCCACAATTAAGAAAGCATCCTCGAAAAGCTTCATTCGAAGCCCATACAACACACAGACGCGGGAATAAAGAGTCCATTTGTGAAAGGAGAGTAGATGGAAAGTAATAAAGGTTAAGGAGCATAGAGCCGAGTTCAAAAAGGTTATAGAGACCATCCAAACTCAAAAAACATTCGACAGTCACCACCATGGCACCACCAAAGAAAGAAAAATAAATCCAGAGTGCCAGACCAACCAGAGTTAAAACCAGGTCATGGGTATAGTTGGAAGAAAGTGAACAGTAGCCATCGGATATCGTCAATGTTGACGAAATCCCATCTCCATACATAGCACCAGTGAACCCTACACCTATAGTGGAAGAAACCCAATAGCCAACACCAGAGGGAATGAATATAGATAGACCGATAGAGGTACAAGAGAAGAAGAACTAGGATGCAGAATCCCTGAAGGAGGTGCAACTAGACAACACTGAAGCAGCTCTGAAAGCCAATGGAATGACGATGAATCAAGAAGCAGCAATCGAGCCAGATGAGTCTCAAACCACCATATCATACCACCCACCAGAAGGAATAGTCGAGGATGTCACAAGTTGCTTGGAATGGTATTCGGAAACACAACTGGGAGCCGCTAGAACCTCGACCCATCCACCACCACTAAAGAAAGACAAGAAACAGGTTCCTAGGTCACCTCGCAAGAAACCCACTGCAACTCTCATTCTACTGCATATACCAGATGGGGTAAGAGTGGAATCAGACTTGTTGGGTCATATTGACAAGCTAAAATACTCGAACCACGATGTACTTGGAGACAGTGGGAACAAACCCGATTGGGGAACCGATTGATTAGCCACTCCGATGGGCAACAGGGTTGGAGAAAACAAGAATTTTAGGTCTGTTGGATATACCACATTTTGGTAGAGTTCAGTACGGAGGTGGGTGTGTCAAACAATTGTTAGTAGTCACACATGGCGGGGACATATGGTTGGACAATCTTGTCTCGATATACGTAGAGATTATTACAAACATAATAGGATTTACATCCCAAGGCATGGATCCAACACATTTTTTGGACGACAAAACCAACGATAAAGCACTAGTGGAAGAAATGAAGAAGAAGTATGGCACCGATAGGGGGACATGAGGAATTATTCTCAAGAGGATCAATGATGTCGCCAAACAAATGGGCGGAAAAATCTTATCCTATAAGCTACTGAGAAAATAAATTAGAGAGGAAGTTCCAGATGGGGTTGTCCCAATTGAAGCTCAATACGTTGAGGGCACCACAGTGAGTTGGGCAACCTATCTCTTGAACTTGTTCCTAGAGGACTGGAAGGATGCGCAGGATCTAGGAACATAGTTTCACTATTCATGGATAATCATGTTAATAGCCTTTATGGGATGGAGAGAACCAAGGTATGTAAATTTCGATACCAGACCCAAAACAAACCAGGGAGCAAGACACCTATTGCTAAAATAAACGTCGAATGCTAAGAAAAAAAGGATGAACGGGTCCATATTTGAAGGATACCTATGGGACCTAGAAGGGGACAAAGAACACTACACAGCCGGCCAAAGAATATCTGAAGCAGTCTGAGGTAGCCCAGGGGGGCACAACAAGTCCCAACCCACAAGAACTAGGTGGTAATAAGAGGCCAGACACACAGATAGTAGGAGCGTGCAAGAAAACAAAGGCGCAAAGAACACCGCCGGATTATACAATCATGGACGACGATGGAGAAATGATAGCCCGAATGGTCCAAGATTGTCTAGCTGGGGACTTTGACAATGTTGTGCACCATAGGGATAGGATTTAAGAGGAGTTGGCAGACATGCGACAGTTCCTCAAGAAAATTAGGGAAATACATACAACAAGCAACAACAGGGGAACAAAACCATCAACACCACAGAGAGAGGAAAGAGTGGAAGAATAAGAATGAGATCCAGTCCATACAATACTCCAACTGAACGCAACATTCCACATCACACCCAGTATGTTGCGCATGGAAAAGATCGTGGGGAATACACCACTGAAGTAATTAAGCCAAATCCAACTGGTGTTGATGCGGATGCCATCTAGGGCACTACACAAGTTGCAGGTTAGCATAAACCACGAGGTACAGTCTTGTGCACACAAAGACTTAGTTGAATTGTAGCAGGCAACAGAGAAGAGAGATGCGCTAGAAATACTATGGGAGTAGGTTAAGTTCGAGAACCAAGAGGAAAAGAAGCACAATAATGGATTGGAGCATAAAGTCACAGGAACATACGAGAATATTTTGAAGACTGCGCAGACGGATGAAATCACAATAGCATAAAATATTGATCAGATTGCATAGGAAATTGATCAATGTCAGAAGGAGATCGAGAGTCTCCAAGAGAATCTCACATCCACTACTCCACCAACAGTGAAGGAGAAAAGGAAGCAAGAAGAATTAGAACAACTATAGGAGATAGAGTGATAGTGTAGTACAGCCACTGAGTTGTTTGAGAATGCAACACAACTTTGGACAAAGTTGGAGGAGGATTAGAAAGTCCATAAGTGGGACAAGGAAGAAGAAATGATAAGTGCAACTATCCAGGACCTCAAGTAGAGGCATAAGACAATGTCCATTACGGAGCGTGTCAAAGGGGTGCAGGACATGAAGAAGCTACAAGCAGAACTCACCATTGCATAGACACAAAAGGAGCGTCAGGCTCAAATGGAACCGTTTCAAGAACGGGTAGTAGAAGTCCTGGCATAGGTAGAGGAAGCCAAGACACATATAACATAGATCCAGGCAGAGTGCGTAGAATTGATTAGTGACGAAGTTGAAATTCACATAGTGCACACACTCAAGGAGAAGACTGTGCATGCGCAGACACAGGCAGCAGAGATCAAGGAAAATTTTCAGTCGGTCTCCAGGGATATTGAATAATTGTGTTAGGTGGCTCAGGATGAGACACATTTCAATGTTGGGGGCCTGTTGGAGGCAGGCCAAAGCGGAAATAAATATGATTTTGGGGAAAGAAAGCATGCACAAGGAAAGCGACAGCTAGAAGGAAGCATAGCAAGCACGAATGCATGCAAGGAAGACCTAACGACAGTAGAGTTAGGGTTTTTGTAATGCATTGTAAAGGATGAAGAGCCAGAAAATGTATAAATATAGATACTTAGGTATCATAGATCGGGGGGGGGGGNTAGAAATATCTATTGTAGTGAACCGCTATGTGATATTTTGTTGTATGATCTATTTTGTATAAGTTGTTGAGCTAGAGAGGACGGAGGAGGGTATATCTTGAGGGCTAGATCGCAGGATGGGGAACCTAGTGTGATCTAGTCCGCCTCATATAGATCTTACCCAACTGTGAAGGATTGTAAAGCACGCGACGCTGTAGATGTGGAAATACTATAATAAAAGAGCTGAGACACAAATCTTTGTGGATGTAGCCCAGGAGGGGGTGAACCACTGTAACATATGTGTTATGTTATGAATGCATGCATCTCTTTATTGTCTTCAGTTGTTATTGTTATGCTTAATGAATGAGTTGTTATAATTCCTTCTTATTCGTCAATAACAATACATTGTGTTTACTAGTTATAGTAATGGTTCAATATTCAATTCCCATATATCGCACTCAATCCTAGGCTGTAAACACTCGAGTCTTGCAGCCACCCATTAAATCTATCTCGGGTGAGACTGCACAATGCATTCTGTGTGTTGTGTTTCCTTCTGGTTTACTACTGTAGGGATGATTTTAGGGGCTAAATTTTTCTCATGGGATAATTTCCATGGTTTTTCCCAAAAAACGACTCACCATTCTAAATATTATTTGCCCAAATTCTATAGAATAAAATTATTATACCTTAAAAATCACCAAAATTTTATACAAACTATATAAAATCCTGAGAAATTTGAATATTTTTACAAAAATATTGCCAAACATTTATAGTTGGTATATGAAGGATTAGTAAGATTCGCCAAGGTTTCTACATTTTAAAATAAATTTCCATCCTTAAAATCATCCTTGTTTACTAGGGGGTCGATAGTTTTAAAGGCTTTGTTGGAAACCTAAATAGACGTGAACCCTGGGTCACTTATTATGAACTCAAACAGAATAGAATAGTAACCAACATATACTTAAAGTACTATTGAGTCTTAAAGTAATGCTTAAGAATATTTAATCTGTTATGGGATGTTATAATTGAATTGTAAATTAAAATAGAATTCTTATGCTTCACTTTAAGAAGATCCTGATTGTTGGAGGCAGTCCAAATCAGAAAGAAAGGATATTTTGGGAAGAAAGGTATGCACGAGGAAAGCGATAGATGGAAGGAAGAGCAACATGCATGCATGCATGGAAGACCTAACAACGTTAAGGTTAGGGTTTTTGTAATACATTGTAATGGCTAATGAGCCAGAGACGTATATAGATAGATACCTAGGAGGTCTAGGGATATCGGAGAGAGAGAGAGAGAGAGAGAGAGAGAGAGAGAGAAAGGCAGTAGTTATTGATTTTGAAGAGATGACAGGAGGAAGGAGTCATGGTTTGATAACTAGTTTGTAATACTCTGTCATACGACCTAATGTGGTAAGTTGTTGAGCTGTAGAGGATCATAAGGGTAGATCTTGAGGGTTATATCACAGGCTGAGCCTGGTGTGATCTAGTCCACCTCATAATAGATCCTGACCCGACTTAGAATGAGTTGTAAAGTGTGTGGCACTGTAGTTTTCGAACTACCATAATAGAAGAGCTTGGGAGCCATATCTTTGTGTACGTAACCCAGGGGGGGTGAACCATGGTAAAACTTGTGTTATGTGATTGAATTCTTGTGTCTCTTTTACTACTTATGAGTAGATGTTATCATGATGAGTGAATGAGATAATGAGTTTAATTACATCTCATGCATAATCGGGAATGATAGTATATTGATTTAATAATTTAAATAGATCTCTTAGCGCACACTTCACATATCTCCATTCAGTCCTGGACTGCAAACACCTGAGTATTGCAGTCACCCATTAAGACTATCTCAGGTGAGACTTGTTGGAATTACTAATACAACTAAGAGGGGGGCGGGGGGTGAATCAGTTCTCTTTGAGCTTAAACAATTTTAACTCTATTAAAATATTCTTAATATTTCTTCAAGTGATCATCAACATTATACAGCATATGGATAGTAAAAGTAAAAAACATCAGTCACACATAAGATATACACAG
>SNQJ01S0008397.1:81245-99354 GCA_010110895.2 Picea sitchensis | reverse complement strand
GTCTCCCATCTCCCTGAACTTCCAATCCCCCGATGTATGTGGATCTCTTACCACCTGTCCCCTGATGATGGACGGTTCTGATATCTTCGAAACTTCGCAACTTCGTAAGTCGGCTCTCCTCATGTGCACTCTGAAGGAGTAAACCTTGTGCACCTCCTCCAGATCCAATGGCTCAGATCTGTTTCTCTTACACGCTCTCCTGTGTGCCTAGATGTGATGTTCAACGATCCATATTTCCTCCTCTACAACTGATCTAATGGTTGTTGACGCTCCTCCTCCTGAGATTTCAATTCTTTCCTGACTTGGAATATTTCCAATTGTTTGAAGGTCTCAACCTTCATTCTATCTCCTGCGAGCCCTATGTATTTGGGTCTCGACTTCCTCTTTCCCTCTTGAGCTTTAATCAATGAAACTTGACCTTGTCCCTAACACATTTCTTGCGCTTTGCACGCAGCTTCATGTTATCTCTATTGAGTTTTTGAACTAACCCAAATATCCAAAGGGGATCAGCCCTTCCTCTTCCTTAGAAGACTTTTGGTTCTCCTCTAGCACATGTCTGCACTCAACCTCCTCAGCTTTGGAACTTGAAACAAGTTCACTCTGTGCGCACTCCTTGCACTTCGACCAACCGTCAGTTGGTTTTCCTTTCAAAACTTTATCTGAGTGTTGGCCTGGTGCATCCCTTGCATAGTTCTTCATCCAGAGTATTTAGAAATTCTGTAACAACCCTTTCACTCCTTAAAGGGATATAAGTGCCCTCTTGGAAACTTATGCTTAAGCACTCCTTGCTGATCCAACAAAGTATTTAGTAACTCTATAAGTTTCTTCCTCGACACTTCTCTTATCTTTGAACTCGAAATAGAGTCCTTCTTGTGCACTCTTTGCACTCGAACGATGCCCACCTAGCATAGTTTTACATAATACTCAACGATTATGTATTCTCTATGTGCCCTCCTCTGTACAGTCCTTCCTCCAAGGTATTTAGTAACCTTGAGGCTCTCCTTTGAGTTTATGATTCCTCTGGTGCACCCTCCTAGCACATCTTCGTCTAAATTCCATAGAACTCAGATGTACACTTTTACATAGGCTCACAGAGTCCTCAATACTCTGTCATGCAACCTCTTTCATGAAGCCACAAAGAACCCGAGCTGAAAATCATAGAAAACTCCTGAATAGATGAGAAAATATATTTATCCCTGCAGATGGAATCTAACATACATCTACAACATATGCACATAAAATCATAAAAAACATTCATTCATAAACACACACAATAAAATATGTAGGAAAAATAGATCTGTTTGTATTAATCTCAGAATTTCTGGTTACAAGTGTTTAAAAAAGCTCGGACTGCAACAAATCCTCGGATCTCTTCTCTTCTCTCCAAAAACTAATGAATTCTAGATACAAAGATATTTTTACAAAAGGGGCCTCCTCGATCTCTTCCCTCCAAGCTACCTACTCGCATTTATTTACAATGAATTACATTCAATGGCAGTCTAGTCCGAATTGGATCTAGGGCCCACCTATTGTCAGCCATTAAATGCGACTCTACATAAAGCCTACACAAAGGCGTCTATTTGGCTCTTCCAACCTTATAAATATTTAATAGCAATTTGAATTTTGAAAATGAGAGGGTCGGAGCCTCTCCCTTCCTTAAATCTGTGTTGAATGTGCTATCTAGTTGGTGCATTGCCAGGGTGAAGTGATGCTCCTGCATCATGTAAACCCAACTGTAGATGGGATACTCAGTTGGCAGAGCATCAATTCATATGCATTGGACTCAGATACAGGTTTAGAGAACTGGAAACAAAGGATACACGAAGTGTCCAAAAAAATATGTGCAAGAATAGACCACACAGTAAGATGGGTAGGTACGGAGATAAGGGAACCACCCAATTTCCATGGGGTAAATGATCTAGAAGCATTTTTGACACATTATGAAGATGAAGTGCTATAAAATCAAAGACTCTCATCACTCGATATAGCACTCAAGGCCACACCTGCAAGATGGTGGGGCACACACAAGGAAACAATCAAGTATTGGTACCAATGTAAGCGGTTACTGCGCATAAGGTTTGGTGCAAAACAAAGAAGCAACCTGTAGCAGAAGTACAATGGACAGGGGGCACCAAAGAAACACTTGGAGAAGTGAAGAGAGCTATGGAAAATGACACCCCCAGAGGAATGGCCTCATCATTTCGTACATACCTTAGAGGGCATCCCAACAAATTGGTATATAGACCAGAAACTACGCAGAGGAACTACGAGTTGACCAGTATTGAAACAAAACTTTATAGTCACTTTCTCATTCGAGAATTAGAGCCCCAACATAGATGCAACACTTAAGAATATAAGAGAGGTGATATTCATTAAGGAACCAAAAGTCGAACTCATAACAGAGGAACAACAATGGAACAGACAGACAGTGAAAGAACTGTTGTCATGCTACCATGTGCAGGAAGAAGCACCAGATGAAGATGATCCACACAATATTCAGATCGAGGAAGCGGAAGGTGGAAGAGAAGTGGAAGGTTCACCTCTATAATCAGAAGTAATTTTTGTGTCGATCAAGGTGAAGAAATTCAACATTGTGACAATTGAGAATCCCAAAATGGCCAGCATTGGAGACTATTGGGATGAGTAGACAGTGGAAAGCATAAAAAAGTTATTGCATGAGTACAATGACCTATTCCCCACAACGGTTACAGAAATGAAGGGCATAGAAGGAGAGCTAGGTGAAATGAAGATACCACTCAAAGCTGAGGCAAGACCAATCAGATAATGACCATATAGACTAAATCTGATATATAAGAAAAAATTCAAATCTGAGATCAATAGGATGCTTGAAGCTGGAATCATAGAACCAGTAGAAGAATATGAATGGATAAGCCCGATGGTATTTCAGGAGAAAAAACAAAGTGGGATAAGAATATGCGTCAAATTGAGGAAGTTGAATGATGCATTCCTACATGACCCGTTCCCTACACCCTTCACGGATGAAGTGTTGGAGAGCGTAGGAGGACAAGAAGTTTATTCATTCACCGACGGATTTTTAGGATATCATTAGATCAAGATAGCGTCGGAAGACAGATATAAGACCAATTTCACTACGGAATGGGGATCCTACCAGTACATAGTCATGTCGTTTGGAATAAAGAATGCACCAACAATATTTTCCAAAGTAGTCATAGTCTCTTTTAAGGAATTTATCCACCAGTTTATAGAGGTATACTTGGACTATTGGACAGGCTATAGCTTTTGAAAGACCATGTAGAGGTCTTTCGGTTGATGTTAGAAAGATGCAGGAAGTGCCAGATATCATTAAACATCAATAAGTGCACTTTCGAAACACCGTTTGGGATACTATTGGGCCATATAGTATGCAAGCAAGGTTTACTAGTAGATCCTGCCAAAATTGCAGTAATCATTAATCTGCCACCACCAAAAATAGTTTGTCAACTAAGAGAAACATTGGGACACACAAGATACTACAAAAATTTATAAAAGGTTATGCACAAATTACTGTGCCAATGGAGAAACTGTTAAGAAAAGATACCAAGTTTCAGTGGAATGAGGATTGTCAACACGGTCTGGATACGCTGAAAGAAAAGATGGTAACCGCGCAAATACTAGGATTCCCAGATTGGGAGAAGACATTCCACGTACATGTATATGCATCATCCATAACACTTGGAGCTATTTTAGTGCATCCAGGAGTAGGAGAATTGGATCATCCTATAGCATTTGCTAGAATAAAACTGTCAGAATCAAAGCAAAACTATAACACCATAGAGAGGGAAGGCCTATCTATAGTCTACTCGATGCATAAGTTGACACATTACTTACTGGGAAAACATTTTAAAATGTTCACAAACCATTCAATGCTCAAATACTTGGTCAACAAGCCAGTGTTGGGGGGGGAGTGCTATAGCGGGAAAACCCCTCTACGGACTTTACCAGGTTTCTAAAATGTAGGCAGAGCTAACCGTCTAAAGTCTCCTACTTTTTATCAACTATCTCGATGTTATCCCACAATCATACATAAAAGACAAAGTACATGGATCTGGTAGGCATACCTTAAACTCCGCATCTGGTGTCGATCCCTTTGCGCTCGGTTGTTTCCTGACTGCAAGTCTCCTCCCAAGGCTGACCTACATTCACTAAAGACAAACAAGAAACTACAAGCATGCATTCTATGTATGGATTAGTGGATTATACATCATAACCAAGAAATTTAAACAAATCATAAGTATTTAAGACTTCATTTGGTGGGATGGAAAAAGTACTTGTTTATATTAATCTCACAAAAATTCGTTTACAACATGAGACCGACACTGCTCCTCGAACTTGGTCCTGGGATCCTTCGCATCATGCACGAACTGCTTCCACATGTTCTTCTCCTCTTTAGTCCTCTCTAGGGAAATGGAAAGGATTTGCAAAGAAGGAAGAAGGAATTCTGGCTCAAACTCACAATGTGGTTGCAAAATATTGGGGCAATGGGGGAGTATTGAAATGGGCAGAGTTTCTATGCTCTCATGCTTCTTCTTGGAATGGGGCCCCAACACCTTCTTTTATAGGCCAACAGAGATAGTAACGGTTGGGGTGACTGGCTATGGGTGGTCAAATGGTTAAGTAACGGCCCATAAACCCCTATCCATTTTCAATTTTCATTTTTCATGGTTTTTTGTGAGTGTGCACGGGTTGTAGTGGTGCAACAAGAGTGTGTATGTGGGCAGTATTGGTGTAGGGTGCGTACACCTTCAAAAAAATTATTTTTATAAGAGTTTTTCAGTGATGGCTTGGCAAAGATATTAAGTAAGATGGCCCAATGTCAGGTATGCATGTTTGGTGCAGTTTAGGGTTATAACAAATGCCCCCTAATGTGTGAGGTCAGAAGAGCATCTGATGGCCAAAATACATTACAAATATTCACCAATGTACGGAGCAAGTGAGCCCAGGGACCAGAGTTTAGGAGGTGCCATCTACAAAATAACAATTTGTCTCACCAAGGGGGGCATACCCATGCTCAGGATGAAATAAAATCATGGTTGCCAATCAAATACAATGTAGATACATGTCATATAACTATATAAAGTGTAGCTACGAGCAATACACAACAGATCTACATCTCAAAATAATAATATATACATGTATAGTATCCATATTCAAGATGCCAATGACGCCTGATGGTTGGAGATGAGGTCTTCATATCTTGAGCAACAACTTCAAAATCTTCAAAACTTGGGTAGGAGTGTAATATCAATGTACAAATTCACTACCCAGAGGTCTTCGACATCTTGTCGGGAACAGACAAGAGGATCTCAGTGATTAGGCAAAGAACTTCATTGATTTTGAGAAAGGACTTGATTGGTTGTTTGGGGTGGTCGGGCATGAGGACAAGAGACAAATTGCAGAAGGGCCAACTCAAGTTTAGTAAAACTTCCCTTGGATGAAAGCACGACAAAATATGAGACTCGGGTAGCATGGAATTGACATAAGTTCACGATGAAAGAGCCAACACGAACTCTCCAAATGTTTGGAAGGATAACCAAATGGAGGAGGACACAATTCTATGTAGCGAGAACAACTTCCTAAGGTCATATTGAATCCTAGGTCTTGACAAACAAATGGAAGGATGTGCTTTGTCCAAGGGCGACTCATTGTGTTGTCAACAAAAAATAAAATACTTTTCCCTTCCTCTTTTTCGGGTATATTTGATTTTTTTGTCTTTTTCAATAATTTTGGGAATCTTGAAAAAGAATAAAATAATTTTACGTTACAAAGGAGGATCAAGTGTCGCAAACATACTAGTTCTAATCCCTAGGAACACATTGATGCTTAGATCAGGGGGACATATGCAAGAAAAGGACACTCAGGAAAAATCCTCCATGATTCAAGGTGTCAATACACAGAGGAAAAGTGCTACAAGGCTTGTGTATAAGTCATGCTTCAAATGGTTCAGTTGAGAGCAACATGGAGCCGGCATTAGGCCAAATATGAAGGAATGCAAATGAGATTAATAAGACACAATGATAACATCCTTTGATGTAATTTTAACAAGCCCAGAGAAGGTAAGCTCAGTGGTTTTTCATTTTTAGAAAGTCTGAAAAAGCGTAAAAGGAGACTCCACTAGGGTACCTTTTTCGAAGGTAGTCTAGTCGACTCGAAAAATGGATAAACTAGCACCGAACAGACATCTATTCAAAATCATGTTAACAAGTGTGACAAAGACAATATCACTTGGCAATATTTTCATATTTAAGGAGTCTGAAAAGAGCTTAACTATGGACTCCATAAGAGATGTTCTTCTGAGTCAATTTAACGAGTGTAAAGAAACAAGGTCACTCGACCATCTTTTCAATTTTAGGGAATCTGAAAAGAGATTAACTATGGACTCTGTGGGGGTTCCTTTTTCGTAAATTTAGTCTCTCAGGCCCAAAAAAGGGTTAAATCTATACCTGAGAATACTCTTCTAGAGAACCGAGGCTCCTAGAGTATACCTTTGCTCATACATTTGACCATCCGGACCGGAAAAGGGGTAAACTACCACCGGACAGATGTGCCTTCAAATTTTAGTTTGGAGAGTGTGAAGGGCAACAAGATCACTTGACAATCTTTTCATGTTTAGAGAGTTTGAAAATGGATTAAAAGAAGACCCGTTGTTTTTGGGAGTCCTGAGGGTGAGGTCAAAAGTGATAATGAATTGTGCAAGTGAGGCTCAAACTCGTAATCAGGAACAACTAAAAAGGACTCCTGAGCCTATAATCATTAACGATGGCATGGACACCAAAATGCAACCATGATATACCTAGGGCATCCATGTGAAGGTAGGATTTACCACTAAATTATGATACTTCTAGAGCAGGAGTGAGGGTTCCGTGTCGCAACTCGGTGGGATCGATCCTATGGCAAAGCGAAAAAGACAACGAGGTGCAACAAGTGGAGGTGGAATCCTATCTTACATGCACAAAGTTGGAAAAACAACTTTTTTACCAAAAGACCTTTAAAAATGACCCAAATCTCAAAAACAATTCCCAAATACCCAAAGTAACACTTATCGTAACATCCCCTAAGAAAATCAAGAACCATAGTAAACGATTTTCAAGCTAGAAAAAATGACAAAAGGGTCCAAAAGATGACAAAAAGGGGCCAAAAAGTCTATAAATATAATGTTGGCAGCTCATTATCACCATTGTAAATTGATAATTGACCAAAAGTCAAAAAACACCCCTTTGCCCAAAGAGTTGATTATGGGAGCTTCAGTGGACGAAATGAACTTCGCCTTGGACCAAGTAAGTACAAACTAGCCCCTCCTGCATTTCATTCTTCCTTTTTTGCATTTACTTTTGTTTTTTTGGGGGGTGTTGACCCTTAAAGAGGTTGGCCCTGCATGTACACAGGTTGTCCAAGCACAACCTGTGTGTGCACACGGGCATAAGATAATTTGCTTGCATACACATGCGAATGTCACCAAAACAGCTCACGTACTCCCTCAAATGAGTGGGAAAAAAAAAAACAAGAGTTAACTCTCCATAAATTTGTCATTTTGTAGGATGTATGTTCATTGAAGAGAGAGGGAGCATGAGGAAATTGATTTTTTGGTCTCAGAAGACCCTGTTGCTATCGTTGTTTTATCACAATACGGGTTGTTAAAATTCTTCTAGTGTCCATTTATGAGGGCACAACCCAGGTTGTTGAATGCTTTGATAGATTACTGGCATCCTAATGCAGAGGAATTCATGCTCGAGGGGAAGTCGTTGACTCCAAAGACTGAAGACATTTACTTTCTTACTCGTCTCTTGAGGAGAGGGGATCCAGTCAACTTGTGTACTCTTCCCCCCGAGCCTCAAAACATTGAGGAGTTGATTGGACTCCATTGCGGGGCTGGTACTAAGAAAGTAGGTTCTCAGGTGCCCATACACAAGATCAACAACCTATCATTGAAAGTGATAGTTCTTCTCATTGGTCAGATCACTAGATCTGCGGATTTGCATCAGGCTTCCCAAGTGCACATGCATTTTGCAGTATAGTGCTTAAATGCACAGTTTTTTGCTTGGAGGACAACCATGCTAGATTGCATGAAGAGACAGCTAACAGAGTGTTAGATACAGGAGCATTGAAACTTCGGTTTTGGGATTGTTTTGTGTTCCTTTTTCTTCGAAAGGGTACACAGTCTCATTCCTTGAGAGATGATACGAGGGCACAAGGCCTCTCTCCCAGCGCTATGCATATGGGCAGCATTGTTGCCGCGACAGGGGTGAGGGAGGACCATTGAGGCCTTCGATGATAAGTTTTTTGACTAGTGGTCTCAGCAGATTCTGACTATAGAGGACTACCCCTATGTCAAGATCAACATTTCTAGAGATCATGACATGCTTGTACCTCCCCGAGCGGAGCGAGGAGAGCTAGGTATCTTTGTTTTTCAAAGTTATTTAATTTTTACTTATTTTTATTTATTTTTATATATATCTTTTTTATGTGTACCAGAGTATATGAAAACTATGTATCTATTATGTACATATGTGGGACCAGTGCATCCATCAGACTTCTCAAGGACCAGATGGCATCCTTGACTAGAGGCAGGACCAGCAGTAGTCGCCGAACCAACAACAGCAGCAGGGGGGCCTCCAGCTGGAGAGGCTGAGAGAGTATTGAGACGGGTAGAGCGAAACCTCACCGTGCTTACTTGTATAGTCCCTATGGTGGAGATCGAGGATCTCCCATCGTCGATGCAACCTCATGTTGATGGGGTGCCATGGACCTGGGTCCAACTCTTCCAGCGTTTGGAAAACATCGTTGTTCACTACAACAGGGCCAACAGGCCCCGCCCTTAGCCAGGCTGGACTACTTACGTGCCAAGAGCACTTTTTGTATATTTTTGAGGGCATAAGCCCTATGACTCTTACTGGACATATTTTTGAGACGCTTGTGCCCACCCATGTACTTTGATATTTTATATATATATATGAGTATTTACATATTTTTATGTCTTATGGATTACATCTATTTTACAAATGTATTTACATGTGTGTGTGTGTGTGCTTTTCCTTACACGTGTGTAATATGCCAATCTAATACATGATTAGCTAGAGTATTTGTGATTTGATTCAATCTCCTAGGAACATGGATATACGTAATGTAATCAAATCTTCATTCTAAGAGACGTACTCTAAGAAACCGTTGGTGTAGAATAGGATCGTAAACGCGGTAAACCCCATTTAACTGGGACACAACCAACTGAGCATCTAAGTAGACCTAGAGGTGAGAGATACCATGCGACAAAGCGTCATGAAGAAACTCTAAGAATGCATTGTATTCAGTGACATTGTTTGTGGCATCACCTAAACAAATACCTCTTGAAGAAAGCAATTCGCCCTGAGGTGTGAAAATCACCCAAGTTGCGGAAGCAAGCCTCTGAGTGTGACGACTAGCATCGTCCGCAAACCCAATGAACACCTCTGATTCACTTGACATCTACCATAGTGAAAAATATGAAATAAAAAATGACACATCCATAAGACCAAAAAGACAAAAACTAAAAAAGAAAAAAATGTATAAGAACTATACATATGTACAAGAAGTCACCCTTGGAGACCCACCTACGAGTAATACTTCTTGAGGTAGAGCCCATTTCTAGGCTCCACCAAAGCATTTCCCTAAAATTCCACCAGACGATAAGCACCCTTCTTTAGAACCTCCTTCATGATGAAAGGTCTGACCCACATGGGTTTGAACTTGCCTTCCCCTAGGGGGTCCTTATCTTGGTCATAGACTAGGACAAGGTTTCCTTCAGAGAAAATCTGAGGAAGGACGAACTGATCATACTGACACTTGAATTTTTCTTTGTGAGCCTCGTTAGCCAAGGCTGCATCCTGACGCTGCTCATCAAGCTACTCAAGATATACTAAATTCTCTTCAAGAGGTGAAGTGTCAACTTTAGAGACGGGATCTGGCACTCTATAGGCAAGACTACTTCCAACCCGTAAACAATTTGAAAAGGTGAGAAACTGGTTGCAGTCTTAACAGACGTTCGGTAGGCCCATAACATGGAGTACAACATCAAATGTTAGTTTGACTTGGACGAATTGATCATTCCCTGTAAAATAGTCTTAGGGGACTTATTCACAGCTTCCACATGACCATTCGTTTGTGGGTATTAGGTTGACAAATGTTCTTGCCTCTACCTAATGTTTGACGTTAACTCAGACATCATTTTATTCTGAAAGTGACTGCCATGGTCAGTGGCAATCTCTCTCGGGACGCCGAACCTTACTATTATCTGGTTAAACAAAAAGAGAGTTGTTTTCTCGCCATCATATTTAAACGTTGGCATAGTCTTGACCCACTTCGTAAAGTAGTCTACTGCTATGATGATATAACGGTGCCCCCTTGCTCAAGGGGGGTTGCATGTAGCGTAATAAATCCCCCACTTGGTGAAGGGACCAACTGTGATGACGGGAAACATGGGAGCGGGGTGTTCCCTCATCTTCCGAGAGAAGACCTCACACGGGTGGAACTTCTTGACCAATTCAATACAATCTTTGATTAATTTCAACCAAAAGTAACCGGCTCGTAGAATCTTTTGGGTTGTTCCCAACCCAGAAAAATGACCGCCACATGCTCTGGTGTGTCAATCGTTAAGAACAATTTCTACTTCTTTGTGAGTGAGAAATCGATGAAGGATGCAGTCTACACCTCGATGATACAAAGTGTCCTCGAGTATGAGATAGTTATTGGCCTGATGGCATATACGGTGACCCTCATCACGAGAAGCAAAGGTGGGGTACTTAAAATTATGGAGATAGACTAGTATATATCCATACCAGGGGTCTGAAGACGCAATCAAAAACATGTCTCCTTTGATAGGCAACTCCTCGGGTATAACATCACCTGATTCGACCAAAAGTTCTGAAATGAGTTCCGCGAAGACCAACGAATTTTTGGATTTTGCCAAAACAAAATCCAAGTCAAATTCTTGGAGGATAACTATCCATATACTGATCTTTTCGCCGATTACACATCGTGTCAACACATATTGAAACGGATTCACAACGACAATGACAGTGGTATTTCAAAACAATATGTAATGACGGAACCATTGGACGGCATGAACTGCTGCCAACGCAAGTTTTTGAATGTGGGAATAATTGAGTTATGGTCCAACTAGGCCTCTTCTCAGGTAATAGATCATGTACTCTAAGAGAAAATAATCCTCCTGAACCAATACCATGCCTATGGTCGACTCTACAACATCCAAGTACAATAAGAAATATTTATTATAATTGGGTGGCCGAAGCAGAAGGGTAGATGTGAGGGTGCATTTCAACGCTTCGAAAGAGTGCTGAGAGGCTTTGTCCCAATGAAAAGGAATGTCCTTCTTTAGTAAATGCATGAAACCCTTTATGATCTCGGCATACTTTGCGATGAAACGTCGTAAGAAGTTTTCTTTTCCCTGTAAACTCTAAAGCTAAGGGATTGTGCACGGGGGGAGACAACTGGACTATCACCTCAACCTTTAGAGGATCGACCATGATCCATGTTGTTGAAACTATGAAACCAAGTAGACGACCCGATGTGACGCAAAAACTGCATTTGTTTGTATTCAAGTGAATCTCGTAGTAGCGACATCGTTCAAAAATAAGTCGAAGGTGTGCGGGATGTTCAGCTCTCTTATGAGATCATGACACTAAATCATCAAGGTAAGCCTCGACTACATGTTTGAGGTCGTGGAAAGAAAAAGACATGGCCCGCTAAAAAGTAGCTCCATCATTTTTTAGACCAAAAGGAATCTTCCGATAAATGAATGTACCCCACTGACAAATGAACGTGGCTTTGTGTTGGTCTTCGAGTTTGATCTGTATCTATTTGTATCCCGAAAAACCATCCATGAAAGAAAAGTCCTCACAACCTACGCATTCATCAACTATTTGGTCAATAAATGGCATGGGGAAATTATCCTTTGGATAGGCTTTGTTCAAATCACCGAAGTCCGTACATACACAAATCTTACCCTGGTTTTTGTTGACTAGCATGAGATTTGACACCCATTGAGTGAATTGAATGGGGTAGATGAAACCAGCTTTGAGTAGTTTCTCTACTTCAGCCTTAATTGCTGCTACTTTCCTGGGATTAACTAGATGAAGCTTCTTTCAGACCGGCTTGGAATTAGGATATGTCATGATTTCATGTTCAACGGTTCTTGGATCTATACCTGGAATTTCCTCATAAGACCAGGAAAACACGTCGGGAAATTCTTGAAATAAATCTGTGTAGATTTGAATCTCCTCAGGGGAGCAATCTACTCCGACGAAGATATTCTCCACGACGCCAGGGATTCTGGAGATATCAATAGGTATAATTTTAGTGATGGTTTCCATATTTCCTTTAGCATAAACAGCATGCATAGCCAAAGGATTGATAGGACAAGCCCTATCTCCAGTCATAGTCAGAGTGAATTCTCCTGCTTTAATTCTTCTTAACTCTAGGAGAAAATAAGATCTATGATGGAGATCATCCCAAGGTCTGTCCAGACTAGTAATTGCCTCAATAATCGTCTCGTCTGAGGGAAATACCAAGTCTAAAGAATCATTATCAGCGAGGGAACCTTGAGCCCAAATAGGCTCGAGAACCGGATCTAACTCTTGTGCGGGAGTTGGGTTTGGGTCGGTGGAAGCTTGCTAGACTATAGAGTATGCAACTTCTACCATGGACAAAGGCATGGCTATGCCATGGTGCCCTGTCCCTTCCATCGTAGCTAATGGGGAAGGAAGAGTCCATGGATCGTTAAAGTAAGTTGCGCGAAACAACAATATTTGAAAGATTTCATCTCTATGATGGTCGGGGACAGCCGATATGTAATGAATATTGTCAATCGGAGGCGGGTAATCGAAAGTACCCATCAAAGGTGGGCATAAACCAACCCCTATGTTGACGATGTCAGGCTGAGGATTATCAATCATCAAGACCGTGGATACCCCCGATGAAGGATCAAGATGGGAGAAGGATAATTGATCAATGGACACGATCCGGCCCTCGTGTGGAAACAACAAGACCTGAAAAAATGTCATGACCATTGCTTGCATAGCATAGGTCCAACTCCTTCCTAACAAGATGTTGTAGTCGAGAGACGCATCGACCACTTCAACCTTGACGCACACAGTTTTCCCCCCTAACTGCATGGGGAAAGAGGGGATGATTCCATGTGATCGGAAAGAAAAACCGTCGAAAGAGGTAAGAAGAGTAGGTGACAGAGAAAAAATGGGTTGGCCAATGGCCTTCCAACATGCCAAAGACATCACGCATGTCGAGGCACCCTCATCAACCACCGTGCAAAAAATGTTCCGAGTAAAATTTTTCATGGTGTAAGCCACTACTATCTGAAACACCACGTGGTAAGGAAGACGAGGTTTTAAGCTGGTTGTATCAAGCATGATCGTTCTTGGATTACAAGTCTCAGCAGGTCCTAAGGTAGCTAACAGAGCCTTTCTCTGGGAAGGGCAGCTCTGGAGGACTTCCAAATATGACATTGCACAAGGGGTTTGAGACAAATATTCCACCACAGACTAGTTTTGGGTGGCCCTTGCATTTGGGTTGTGGGAATATTTCTTGAACGCACCTTTTGGGATGCGTGTCATCATTTCTCCCAATGTCTTCTCAATATGGAGAGGAAAAGATGGGTTTTCGTCTTCTTTACCCTTCTCAGAGGTGTTTGGCATTCCATAGTGGTGTGTCCTAGTTGTTATGTCAATGCTACCTTTCATCATGTACACATTCGTGGACGAAGGATTACTTATAGACGAAGGGGGTCCTTGACTGCCCCCTTCCATGCTTGAAGAGGCTTGAGTTAAATTTTTCCCATTTGTAAATGGATTCGTTAACACGGAAGGTTGTTGCTATGCTAATAACTTCTAGGCCTCCGCAAGCCGAGGGCACTGGTGAGTCGGGTTTTCTTCCGTGAAAATATTACATAGATACTTCGACTTCTTATTTTCTATGTTTCCCCCACCAGCATTATTGGTGGGTTTCTTATCCCCCTTACCCTTTTTTCATTGTTTCTTCTTTCCGTCAGGTTGTTGGGTGGCCTTCGGGTTTGTCTATTGCACACTATGTACATCCGACGTTTGAGTAGGGGGAGTAGCTAAACTAGTGTTTGGTTGGCCGTTGTCTGTTGTATTGACAATTCCTGCAATTGATTCGACAGCTGATAAAAGGTCTTTGTTTGCACTAAACCAACAATACCATCGACATGTGGTCCAGATCTTTGTCTGGTCTTGTCAAGTATCGACCGTGGCACATCTAGAATAACTTTGTAAAGTAAACCAAATTGAGAGTAAATCATCTCTAGCTGTTGAGCTCTCATTATCGCTTCTTTGTCTTAAAAGGGCCCCAAGTTTGCGGCGTCTTTAGATAACTGGGGTACCAAAGACTTAAGGAACCACTGAAGAAGGAATGCTGGTGGGACTGGTAATTTTATTAAAATCTTCTGGCGTCTCCATTCTCAGATGTGATTTGAGATATGGTCTGCTTTTGTCTGCTCAAAGTTGGCCAATAATTTGGTGATGGTGTCGTATCTCATGGGTAATTGGAAATGGTTTAAGAAAGTCATTGCCAATTCACCAAAGGAAGAGTATCTTGAGCAGTCGAGCTCGATGTACCATTTCACAGAACTCCCGATGAGAGTGCATTGAAACAAATGCAACTGGACAGAGTCGTCTCTCAAAGAGTTGGACGAGCACCATAAATGGAAGGTAGTCACATGATCGCCTGGATCTTCACTATGCTTAGCCTCAAACTTTGGAATGTATGAAGGAAACTTGGTTGGCATCAGAGGCCAACACGGATCGTGATAGATGGGGCATTTAATAACCTTGTCAAGTCTGGAAAGTGCAAAGTTTTCAGAAATGGTAATTACGATTGTTGATTATAACTAGGGAAAAAGGAGGCTGGATTTTGGTTGGCACCAGGTTGCCAGGAAAATTTAGGTTGTTGGCCAAGGTTCTGGTAATAACCATGGCCATGAACAACGTACGGATTCTGCGCTTGTTGAGACGTCATCTACTGACTCTCGTAATAGGATGTAAAGGGCTGGGTTTGTGTCGCATTCTAAGGATTTTGAGAAGGGTTTCCCCCTACCAATACAACAAGCATAGGTGTTGAGCCTTGCTCGGGGTTCCATTGGCTATGGAAGGGGTTGCCCCCAATCGACATCCCTCACAAGGGAATTGATCCCTGCCAAGGATTCCAAATTCCTTGTGAGGAAGGAATTCCTAAGTTTTCCCCTTGTGCAGGAATAGTACCCTGCATAGGATTTTGTTGTCCATAACCAGGGTTTCCCCCGGCCAAGACGACAGTTGAAGAGAATGCATTGTTACCAAAGGCTTCGAGCAAATAGAATGGCATCAAAACTACAGGCATGCTATAAGAAGGAATTCCTTGAATACCTACTCCAAACGAACTATAGTTTATGTTTGGCCCGATGGAGTGCTGGTGAGCACCGCCGAGCGAAGGGGACAAAGAAGGTATATGACCCCCTCCATAAGGGAAAGAGTTATAGGGAGTTGAAGTGCCTCCCATGGATCCTTGTAGAGTGTTAGATCTCCCTTCTCCCAGACCTAAAGTCTGTAGAGTGGAGTAGGAAAGGACAGATTTTGTATCAAAGCCAGGCATCCTGTATGAAAACGGAGGGCCTGTCACACTCTGGGTGAAAGGAGAAGTGATCACCGCCATAGACGAAATCAGACCATTGCCCAAGTAAGAGGCGGTCGAGACCATGGTGGTCCGAACTGATGATGGTTGGTTAGGAGGTGGAACACCCCCTGTGGTGACAGCCGTAGAGGGAGTATGAGAATTCCCTGAAGAAGTAGCATCATTTTTCTCCATTGTTTCTTGTGACACTACCTAACGCTCGTAATGTTTAACCTGTACAATGATGGGAATCGATATATTAGTGATCGGAGGGTTATAAGGACCAAGAGCTTCCACTCCATGTTCGGCAATGGTTGGTTCCTCCAAAATCAAATGTTCTCCTCTTAGAGATGGGTTGGGCTTAGTTTCATGTGGCCCGATCGTCTCAAAAGACCCTTGTTGGTCTAGTCTTCGCCTTAGTGGTGGCGGGGGTGGCTCCAGATTAACCGACGGCAATCCAAGAAGCCTTCGCAAACAGCAGAGCTCCTGATCCTCCATGGTGTGAGAAGATCAATGACACACTAGGGCTTTCTATTAATGTTAAAAACCAGCACACACTAGAAAAATCTCCTATGAGATAAGACAAGCAGATCACTAGCTAGTAGGAAGAATAGTTACACCAACATTAGAGCAACTTACCAGTGCAAGTGAAACTCAAATATGGAAGCACCCTCCAGGTATACTCTGCAAAGAGTGTCCTGATGTCTACCCTAGGTACCATGGTATACCCCCACAGTCACCTATGTAAGTCACTAAGATAAAGGCATCTAGGTTTCCAGTGCACAAGCAGTCACCAGGCGGGTAAAGTCGACAGTCAGGTGGACCTCAATGAGCAGGGTATCAAGCCCAAAACCTATCAAGGGTATCGAAAGCAAGTGTTTTGGAAGACAACTGAGGACCTAGAACAAATTTGAGTCTCATGAAGCTCCGTGGCAAATGCGATCAACAGAATCCCAAGATAAGCCCTCTATATGCGTTCCCCACTACGCTTGGTCCGGCTTTGGAGGGGTTATATTTGCTACCTTTCCTTACGCGACCTCGTGTTTAGCCCCTGTTTTAGAGGGGGGTCCCAGATAACTTTCACGGTTACTAGAATTTCAAGCACTCCCTAGATCAGACTCTTATGTTTTCTTTTGTAGCCTTGAAGAGTTTCCGCTCCAATACTAAATCAAGGCTCTAGCCTAGACTGCATTGATGGATCCTACAAACACAAAGTCTAATAACTTTTACTTAAGTGTTAATTTTAGTGGTTGTATTAAGTCAAAAGGGATGGAAGTGAAACCATTGATGTTCTTTAAGAGACGAAAGATAAGAGCATAAGATGATACTGGAAACAAAATACCCCTTCTTCACAAACAAAGATTTGCTAAATTAAAACTCTTTCACCAAATTTTTCGTAACTACTTTTCTCAGATCTTTTAAAAGAAAAACTTAAAACAATATTTTTCTCGAATGAGAGATACTTAATGTTTTAAGCATTCAAGTAAATAACTTAAGAAAACTTTCTTTTTCCTTAGTAAATGAAGCAACTAACCTAAACTACTTTACCAAACAAAGAAACGAAAGATTTTTTTTTATTGTTTTATGCCTCAAAACAAGAAATTTGAAAATGAATTATTTTCTTTTCTTCTAAAGCAAAAAGGGAAAAATGATGACAAGTCAAGACCAAGAAATGAATTCATGCCCAATCGCAGATCGCAGGGATTCACTGACAATACCAAACAGGCAGATCAAAACAGACTCACAAACTTGTCTAAAAACCCTATTAAAGAAAACACAAGAAGTCTTTGATAAAAAGAAAGCTATGTTGAGGTCAGACCTAGGCTACAAACTACTATAACAAAGACTAGGGCTAGATCAAGAAAACCCCTAAGAAGTGTGACTTTTGACAGGGAAGAGGATGAAATCCTCTTCTAAGAAAAATTTTCTCAACACAGGCATGCTACTGACACTTCAGCAGCCAGCGTATGTACGCGGGCTGTCCAAAGGCAAGGCGCGTATGCACGCATGCAGGCCCACTACAGGCCACGTACACCTCTGTTACTTTTCAAAAAGATGAAAGCCAACAGTCAAGCAAAGGCAAGGAGCACTGGTATGGAAGACCAGCATCCCTTAAAGACAGAGAAGATTACAAAAACTCAAAAACAGTGAGTAAACTGATTCAAAAACACCCAAAAGAAATATCCTCGAAGACCCTAGAGGCTTCCCCAGTACAGTCGCCAATTCTGCTATAGCAGGAAAACCCCTCTACAGACTACACCAGGGTTCTAAAATGTAGGCAGAGCTAACCGTCTAAAGTTTCCTACTTTTTATCAACTATCCCAATGTTATCCCACAATCATACATAAAATACAAAGTACAGGGATCCGGTAGGCATACCTTAAACTCCACATCTGGTGTCGATCCCTTTGCACTCGGTTGT
>SNQJ01S0008397.1:55216-74254 GCA_010110895.2 Picea sitchensis | reverse complement strand
GGGGCATGTTAAGCCCTAATATTGGATCATTACCCCTTAATTGGGGCATATTATATTAGTAACGTTATTTTATTTATGTCGGCTTTAGGCCATTAGTTGTAATTATACCTCCTAGTCTCCTATATATACCAAGGAGACATTTTCATTTTGAATCATCTTGTACTGCAACATTTAAGTGGGGTAAAAGGAGGTTGCCCCCTCGAAGAAGCTTATTATCTTAAATTATCTCTTTTTCAAGGCGTTGAGTACTTTTTCTGAGGTTTTTCTATGCTATATTGATATTTGGTTCTTAACAAGAGTACACCATATCACCCACAGGAAAATGGAACAGTAGAAGCATTTAACAAAATCCTTGAAAATGCACTGACAAAGATCTATAATGTTAATAGGGATGATTGGGACCTAAAAATACCAACAGTATTGTGGAAATACAAGATCACATGCAAGAAGTTGGTAGGACACACACCATTTAGATTGGTATATGGAAAATAAGAAGTGGTGCCATTAGAATTTCTGGTACCTAGTCTGCACGTAGCAACAATTACAAACATGACAAAATGAGGCGTAGTACAGGACATGCTGAATCAAATGATGCTCATGGAGGAAGATATGATCCTATCAGGGTTCCACCAAGAATTTCAGAAAGAAAGGGACAAATATTGGCATGACAGACATATCAAGAGGAAAACTTTCAAGGCAGGTGACTTAGTGTTGATGTATGATAGTAAATCCATTCAACATCCAGGAAAACTCAAAATGCACTGGTTAGGACCATATGAAGAAAACATTGTCACGGATGGGGGAGATATATAGTTGAAGGACTTAAGAGGCACATAACTCAGAGGGATGATCAATGGGAGTCGAATGAAGTTGTACAAGGATAGTTGATCGCCTACAAATTGAAAGTCATCGCGCAAAGGAAAAAAAAAAAAACAAGATATAGTGCAGGATATCAAAAGGTACCAATAGAGGCATAGTGTTCCAAAAGGAGAAGGATCACACACGTTTCGAAATATGAGCCCAATGGAGACAAGACCAATGGTCATCTCAAAATGAAAACAAGCAAGAAAGACGGATACAGCAAAAGAAGCGCTAATTGATGGAGGCTATCGAAATTGAATGCCGGAAATGACTAATGGGATGCTGCATTAATTGTGCCAACTGGTGATGGTGAGGGAAATCAATGGAAAGTACGAAGGAATCGATGGTTCATTTAATCCATAATCGTGGTAACGTCTCTGACAAGATTCACACGGTGTCAATGTTGCACCCCTTTTTTCACCTAAATGAGCAAAATAAGGATGCTTACAAGCCCAGTTGGGTTAGCTAGGAATGACAACAGTGAAGGAAAGAGTTAGAAATATCAAGCATAAAGAATAAACAAAGAGCTAAGCTAAGAACAATAAAAGAAACTAAAATAGATTGCATAAGAACATTAAAATCGAAAATAAACAACACTCATGCCACCAATGGATAGGATTGTATTAGTGGGAAAACACCAAAGAGAAAGGGAGATATATGGGTCCCCTCTTCCTCCAAGGGAGGGATCTTGGACCCCCAAATATTGATCTCTTCTTACAAGTAACAAACTAGAATGAAATGGTGAAGAGAATCCAAAGCACATTCACTCAAGAGGTGATATGAATGGCTAAATGAAATGGTGTTTGTATGCTCTTGATGAGAAAAGAGGATTCTCCAAGAGAATATAAGAAACATAACAATACAAATGAATTCCTTGAAAAAATAGTGCACCCATGGCCTCCTTTTATAGCATAGCTTTGAGGCATTACGCAACCAATTCTTAGTGTGAACAAGGGGCCCTTTAGGGTGCCCTTAGGTCTTTGACTAGCCCCCCAGTCGGATTCAATCGAGATTTGGGTGTCAAATCGACTTGGAAGCTGAACCAGAAGTGGGTGGAAGGCCGACCAATATCATAAATGCATCGTTCTGAGGGGTTTGTGGTTTTTGTGTCCGCAGTCGCGCATCGTGCGCATGTGCGGTTTTCTTGCATTTCTGGATGGTGCATGTGTGTGTGCTCCCTGTGTAGTCTTAGCGCATGGTGATTTTATAATTGGTTGTATAGTTTTGGACATTTTGGAAATGCATTTTTGGTCCATGAATGAACTAATGGGTGTTTTGAAGATGCTGGATTCCTTTAACCATTTGCGGATGAAATTTCGATGATAACAGATGCCCCTTGATGTGTGAGGTTAGGAGCATATGTATAGCCGATATACATCAATGTTTATTCTACTGAGAGTACCTATGTAAGAAAGAGTGGTGTGGGGAGTGTCAAGAGTGACCCATTGGAGGGAGAGGGGAACCTGTATGAACCAATCCATGCGCAAGGTGTAAAAAATAAAACTATGTACAAATGAGGTGGGCATGCCCCATGCTCGTGTCATGTAACTCAAAAAAGGTGTTATATAGTAACTGAAGCTTTTTGTTGATGTAGATAAATACAGCGCCCTCAGGGGTGGTTTGATAAAGGAAAAGGAAAATTCTAATGGTGAACATACTCTAAAAAGAGGTGATGACACCTCTAATAAGTGTCGATGGCACGTAGGCATTGATAGCCTATCAAATTTCAGAGGTCCAACAAATATAAAAAAAACTACAATAGTCGCAAAGTAAGACCCACCGCAACATGATAAAGTATTGAAGTCGAATGTCATGGGGGTCAACGACAGCAGAGAGAAATGATGGTACTCACTGTGCCATCCGAGACTCCTCATTGTTAAGGTAATGAGAGTCAAGATACTATCGCCCGTTTGGAAACTATGTTGATGTCGACAGAAAGGGAGACGCGACACCAAGAAGCGGAGGGCTTCATGAAATCCACTGCATAAGATTAGGAACTGATGATTAACATGGAAGAATTCAGGAAGTGGTGAGACTCGAGACTGCCCTTGGTTGGGGATAAAGGGGGTGTGGCAGCAACCGTGAAACTGGGCCTAGCATCAGGGTGATGACTAGGTGTGGGTTAAATTGTGCCAGAGGCGTGACAAAGTGTACAAACTCAGAGATCAGGGGTATATGGATGGTGAGATACTTGGGGTTTATGGGCGATGTGAACAAGAGTAGAAGATAATGGATGCCCCAACCAAGGGTGACATGGGTTTCTTTTCCAGAGGAAGAAGGTTTCCAAAGGTGACGACAAAAAGCTATGTAAATGCTGGAAACAAAGGATTTGTACAATTACCAAATAAATAAAGAATACTTTGGGATGAGTGCTCATATAGAGAAACGAGTGTCGTGGTGCAATATGGCTTGGCATGTGGGGGCACAAGTTGCTTGGAGAATGGGTGTAGGGTGGGGGCCCCATAGGTGGGTTTCTGTATAAGGTAAATGAATGGAAGGAAACTTGCGGATGGGAAAATTGATTGTGGATGAAATGGCTGGTTAATGATACTGCGGGGGTGCAATCAAAATAGAACCATGATAAAGTAACCTGGGAGTCTAGTGGGTCAACTAGAAAAATGAGGAGTAGTATGTGGTTGATTCTCGACGATGCATAAGACTATCGAGACTCCTATCCCTAAAGGATGAAAACAACATGAGTGTCAAAGTGCCAAGGGGGGCTATGAATGGGACAACTCATGTGGGGGAGAGTGCTACCGGGTGACAGTACCAAAATGCAGCGGAGGTTATAGTACTGCAGAGCCAGATATAGGGACCCTAAAGGCAAATGTTAGAGGGTGTGACTGGAGATGCAATTGAGATTCAGAGGGAAATATTACATGCCAGTGTCGAGTATATACTTGAAGGGGTAGTGCTGATGTATGATGACCTAGTACCTGCACACATGAAAACCGAATACCCAACGTGAAAAATATCTGAAGATGAAGAACATATAATCGTTATTCAATAATGTGTGAATATAAGCATGCATACCTGAGCGTGGGATGATAAAAAAGGCTCCCTGGGGGCCGAGGATTGATGGTGGTATAGGGAACATGATTGTGTAGGTGGTGGGATCCTGATCCCGTGGCTGAAGATAGATCAAAAAACATATGTTTGGGGCTCCCAGAATTGAGTCTGGAAGTTTGGAAAAAGGGACTATATATAGTTGTAGGGCCCACAATGCCACCTCATTTGTACCTGTTGGAGCAGGGGGTGTAGGGTTTTGAATAAGGGCCATTTGGAGATGTTTGTATTCAATGATCATAGGACATTGATATGTGAAATGATCAAGTGATTCACATAGAGAGTAAGGACGTCTCATATGTTCATTGACCGAGGTCGTGACATAGTGGATGTCAGTGACATGCATGTGAGATGATGCGGGTGGAGGGGGTTCTTGCTGGAAGCTTTGGTTGATGGCCATTAGAGTCTGTCAAAATTGAGGTAACATCGGGCAATGGTGGGTGTAATGGCCATACTCGGTATAGATGGAACATGCAAATTTGGTCTGCAACCCTTTGCTACCTGTGTTAGTGGTCACAGTGGTAGCATTAGAGGAAGTGATGAGCGACGTCAGTACCCGCGGGAGTTGAATTAAATTGCGTATCTTAGGGAGAGATGGGAACTTATTAGTATGGTGTCCATATTTCTCGCATAGTGCACAAGGAGGCTGAACTCATGGTGGTGGTGAAGCGGTGGGCTCTTTCTTCTTCTGTCTGCCCCCAGCTGTAGTAGGGGTGATAGTGAGTGGGAGTGTGGATGCAATGGTGGGGGTAACTATAGGAATATTCATCGTGATTCCTTCTGTTTGGGGAGGGAGGGATGGTTGAGGGACCATCTCAGGTAGATGTAGATACCATACTGGGATTTTCAGCACCATATTGGGAAGGGTAAGCATTGCGACTACCTGGAAAGCTTGTACGTCTGGTGGGGGGTAAAAGAAGGGGATTTGGGTGATGGCTTGGCGAACTGTCTCCCAAATCGGAATGTGGCCCTGGGGAAGGGTATAGTCAGGAATAGGGGTAACTAGGGAGTTCACAAGGGATTCCTGAGGAAGGATATCTGCAACTAGTGGGATGTTAGATTGTAATGAAGCCTCTGTGGGAGGAAGGGTATCTCCAATTTCTGTTCTATTGGATATGATGACACATACCTATGTTGAGGGATGGATGAGCGGAGGTGCTCTGTGGTATGTCCCTAGAAAGGATGGGTCCTTAAAAATTCTGGGACCCATTTCGATGAGTGGGTAGGCCTCGGGATTAGTGTGAATGAGAGGTAATATGTTATCGATGTTGGAGGAAGAGTTTGGCTTGTAATGTGACACTTGGTGAATAGTGACAATCCTCCTATTGTGGGGGGAAATCATTGTACGAAACACATAAGAGGCCACGGCCTTCATTGCATACATGTATCTACGTCTGAACAATATGGTGTAGTCGAGAGGAGCGTCAATAACTTCAATGTCAATGAGGATAGTTTTTCCTCTGAGTTCAATGGGGACATTTTGGAAGAGTCCCTCGGGAGAGGGGGGTCATCTGTCGTAAGCCCTCAAAGTAATGGCAGATGGTATGAGCTTAGGAGAGCCAAGTTTCTGCCAGACAGTTTTGGACATTATGCATGTGGATGCACCTTCATCAATAATGCAACGGTGAACTGTGATGTTCCAGATTTTAACCGGTATTTGGAAAGCGACCAAAGTGGGGAGACGAGGTTCCCCACTATCGAGATCAAAGGTGATGAGTCGAGTATCAGCGGGGTCAGCTTCCCCCAGAGCAGAAATTAATGAATTTTGTTGAGTAGGACAGGTTTGAAGAACTTCTAATACTAACATGGAAGCAAGGGATTGTGCCAAGTCATCGACCAGACTATAATTGTGGGCCTCCCTAGCTTGAGGGTTGGTGACATTCCATCGTAATGGGATGTGAGGTATACAGAGGGTGGTGTTGGTATTAGGGTGAGGGATCATCAAAGGTGGGCCAGTTGTGACTGGGGTGGATTCTGAGGTAGTGGGAAGAGGGTCATAGGGTGCGATGTATTGATGACTGCGCGTTTGTAGAAGGACTTCTTCCTCACTAGTGAGGAGGATAGTGTGATCTGTAGGAGTGCCTAGGTTGTTGTACTGTCCCATCTATGGTGGGGATGGATGCATCTTCTGTTGGGTGTTCATTACCCCTTGGTGTGGTATGGAGTTTTATAACACATTTGGGGGGGGTTGTTGCACATATTGTTGTGCGGCCTGCTGGGGAGAAGGCAGTACTGGGGGACGTGGTCCATTTCCATATTCTTTCATCTCTTTAAAATCAGCAATTTGAGGAGAATGGTGAGTATAATGACCATACTCACCACAAAGGGAACAAGGGAAGTTTGTCTGAAGATTGTTGGTTTTCTTCCCTTGGCATTTGTTTTTATTTCCCCCTTGGAATTTCTGGTTCCCCTGATTCTAGTTGCCCCTAGTAGGTTGGTTCTGCTAGGGGTGGTTCTGGTGTCGTCATGGTCCGGGATTGTTATTGTTTCGGTTTTTTCCTTTCTTTCTGGCATTGTTTGATTGATGGGATGGATTAGTCTTATTCAGCTATTCAAAATTTTGATATTGTTGAACGGGAGAGGGTTGAACAAAATTAACCCCATCATGTGGTTGTCCTTGTGGAGAAATAATGTATTGGGGAGGACCAGGAAATGGAAAGTATGGATTATTCTGTGGTAATGATCCATAGGGTGTATAGGAAGGCATGGTGCTTTCACTAGTGCTTAGGGTGTAAGCAAAGGTAGAGGGGGTACCAAAACTTGGTTGGGCCACTGGGCATACTGTGGATGCCGACAATGGTATGCTAATGGGTGGAGGAAAGGTCAAGGGATATGGTTGTTGANGGGGGGGGGATAATAAGGGGGTCCGCCATATGTTGGTGGATATAGAGGTGTTCCATACATAGGTGGTTGTTGGGGGTGTGAATTGTGGTGTGTAGTGGTACCAATCAATCCATCCATTGAGTGAGACATCCCAGGTTTGTCTTGGCCAAATGGCATGGGTCTCGGGGCATGAGGTAGTACTATATATAAATATATTAACTGTGAATAAATGAGTTTGAACTACTGGGCCTTGCTGATGGCTTCTTCTTCTAATTGGGGGAAGGTGGTGGCCACATCTTTGGCAAGGAGGGAAACAAGTGATTTGAGAAACAAGTTAAGGCATTGTTGCGGGGTGGCTTCAGCTTTGCAGAGACTATGTCGCCGACACCATTCATGAATGTGGTCGGCGATGTGCATGGAAGAAGTTTGTTTAAACTCTGAGAGTAGTTCGAGATCGTTGTCATGATGGATTGGGGGTTGAAAGAAGGTCAAAAATGATTTGGCCAAAGATTTAAAGGTTGTATGGGACCCTGATTTTTCTTCTACATACCATTTGGTTGATGGGCCAGTGAGTGTGCGTTGAAATAACCTCAATCGGATGGAGTCATCCATGATGCTATTTGAAGAGCACCATAAGTGAAAGGTCGTGATATGGTTGGCGGGATCGTCTCCTGCCTTTCCTTCAAACTTGTGGATGTCTAAAGGCAGTTTGGTAGGTATTGCAAGCCATGTGGGGTTGTGCAAAATAGGATCATTGGTGAGCTTAGTCAGATCCGGTATGTTGAGGGAAGCCAAGTATGGAATCTAAGGTGGTAGTGGAGGATTAGCTCCATTCATGGTGGGAATGTTTTGTGTGCCTGGCCTTGAAAAAGGGTTTGTCCCAGCCATGGTGTGAGTGATGTGTGTCCCTGACCCATGAGGGGGGATAGGTGGGGTTGTGATTCCTCCTGGGGAAGAAGTGTGCCCCCCTCTTCCTTGTACAGGAAAGTGGGTGGATGGTTGATCTTGGGAAGTGGACCCAAGTAAAGTGGAACTGAGAAAAGCAGATCCTAAGATAGTAGCACTCACAAGAGTGTGAGAAGGTGGAGCCGATGAGTTGGCAAGACTAGGAACTCCCCCTATAATGGGAGGGAGATTTAGCAAGTTTATGGAATGACGAAGATTCTGTGGGTCCCCTATGATGTCTGATTAGCAAAGTGGATGTGTGAGGATGGTGATGAGAGAAAATAAATGAACAAGAGCCTTTATAATTTTTGGACCTTCACAATATAATTCACAATCGTATGTAATCACAAGAGCATCATACATAAATCAATTGATACAAAATCATATATGTGGGTAGGTGGTTTTTGTCCGTGTGGGAGAACAAAGGAAAACAAATGCTCGTGCCCTAAAAGACGTAATGTCCTTCCTCTCAAATAGCATTGGACCTTCCAATAACACTCAACAGTGGGGTCTGAAGCCACTGGAAGAGGAACTAGTGAAGGATGAACTAATAAGTTATAATGAGGGGTAGAGGGTGCATATCCCGAAAGAGATGGTGATATTTCCCAATAGCCACACAAAATCTGATCAAGGTGCAATTGCAACCCACAATTACCACCTGGGTAGATGTCCTAGAATTTGGTCACTAGTTACCTCAGTCAAAGTGCGGAATTTAGATTTTTGGCCTAAGAAATGGGTCACGGGCTGGATCCCGTCCAAGAGGTGGGTGCCTCAAAGGGGGATGCATAGAACAACTGAACCTCGGCCTTCAACCCTTCATGGGTATCTCACTGCCTTTTGGTGTTAGGAACACTTGACTTGGAGGATTTTAAAGTTCCCTATTTGACAACTTCTACTGTTTGAAGATGTGAGAACCAGATAACGGGGAGTTTTTTGGATGCCTATCCCCAAGATCCTACCTAGACTAAAAAAATTTCTTTTGGAACCTCCTGTGGAGGAAACTTGGTGAGTTTTTAGAAAAAATTTAGATGTGGTTGTTTGAGAGATTAGGGGTGTGGGCCAATATCATTGAAATTAAGTGGGAGTGGATAGTTTCGTCAAGAAAAGGGTGGGGTGTTTCGGAATCCCTTTGGAGGAAACTTACTTCAACCTCCACGTTTTGAGATGATAACTATGTGAGTGAGTAGTGACTTTGTGTGTGAACAAGTGAAAGTGTGCCAAATTTTTAATAAATTAGGTGTCACCTTGCTGGATGTGGACTTCGTGTGGTCCTTACAAGTCTTGATTACCTAATTACTAAATGCCATTGGTACAACTTTGTGGAATTTTAAAGTCCCTAGGAAACTAGCATGTGGACATGTGGGTCCTTACTAATCCTTTTAACTCCCGAGTCCCTAGTGTGATTTAATCTAAGAAAGCTTCAAAACTATCCTAGATTGTGCACATGTGGGCATGTATAGGCCTGTTACAAAAACCTTTAAACTTCCCTAGTGATTTATTCTAAGAAAGTAAATTTTCAACGCTATCCTATGTTTGTAGCATGTGGGCATGTATGGGCCCTTACAATCTTAAGATGTGTTTTGAAAAATGAACTAAGAGGAGTCCCGAGGGGGCTTTTGTCCTCTCCTAAATATTTTGTCTTTTTAAGGGAGATGAAATCTTCCCTCAATCTCTTTCTGATTCTCAAGATCGCTTTGGGGTGTGAGAGAAGAGCATACTTAATGATTGATATCTAATTTCTGGTCCCAATGCAAGTTTTATATGTGATATAAAATGATTCCAACTTAAACTTTAATCAAAGCAAGCCATCCATGTAGAAATATGAAAGAAAAATAGGAAAAATAATGATTTTAACCCCCTAAGTGCCTATGTTTTGACTATCCTTCATATGGAGAGGGAATCTAAGTGTGATGCATATTACAATTTGCATAGAATCAAGCTTAAGAAGGTTCTGGACCCTCCAAAAATCACAAAAACCATTACAATGTCTGAATTTATGAGCAGATGTGTGGGTCACAGAGTAGACAGAGGTGCATGTGGCACCAATGCACAATTAAAAAATGACCCTTTGGCGCAGGTGCATAGAATGTGCTGAGAAGAACAGTGGGTTGAGCGCACGTGTGCTGAAGACGCGCATGTGGGTCTAAAAACCCGTGCACTTCTATTACACAGCCGTGAAGAAAATTTCTAATGAAATTCTCTTAGCTCAGCTTTGAATTTGGATTTTTGTAGGTTGGCCTGTGCTGGTTATGGTTCCTGCAAGTTAAATAAACAAAAAGAAGAGATAAAATAACCCAAATGGGTGAGGAAATTGATACCTTTCCCTAGTGGAGTCGTCAATCTGTTGCACCCCTTTTGTCACCTAAATGAGCAAAAAAAGGATGTTTACAAGCCCAGTTGGGTTAGCTAGGCAAGACAAGAGTGAAGGAAAGAGTTAGAAATATCAAGCATAAAGAATAAACAAAGAACTAAGCTAAGAACAATAAAATAAACTAAACTAGAGTGCATAAGAACATTAAAATCGAAAATAAACAACACTCATGCCACCAATGGATAGGATTGTATTAGTGGGAAAACACCAAAGATAAAGGGATATATATGGGTCCCCTCTTCTTCCAAGGGAGGGCTCTTGGACCCCCAAATATTGAGCTCTTATTACAAGTAACAATCTAGAATGAAATGGTGAAGAGAATCCAAAGCACATTCACTCAAGAGGTGATATGAATGGCTAAATGAAATGGTTCTTGTATACTCTTGATGAGAAAAGAGGATTCTCCAAGAGAACATAAGCAACATAACAATACAAATGAATTCCTTGAAACAATAGTGCACCCATGGCCTCCTTTTATAGCATAGCTTTGAGGCATTATGCAACCAGTTCTTAGTGTGAACAAAGGGCCCTTTAGGGCATCCTTAGGTCTTTGACCAACCCCCCAGTTGGATTTAGCCAATATTTGGGTGTCAAATTAACTTGGAAGCTAAACCATAAGTGGGTGGAAGGCCGACCAATATCATAAATGTGTCGTTCTGAGGGGTGTGCAGTTTTTTGCGTCCACAGTCGCGCATCATGCACATGTGCGCTTTTCTTGTGTTTCTGGATGGCGCATGTGTGCGCACTCCCTATGTAGTCTTAGCGCATGATGATTTTATAACTGTTTGTATAGTTTTGGACCTTTTGGAAATGCATTTTTTGTCCATGAGTGAAATAATGGGTGTTTTGAAGATGTTGGATTCCTGTAACCATTTGCGGAAGAAATTCCAGTGATAACAGTTGATATAAAGCAAGGACATGGGAGTAGAAAGGTTAGTGCAGAATTGGAAAATGTATGGAGCGAGAGATAATACGAAGCAAAGAGTGAAGGTTACAGAAGTTACAGAGGTCGATGATCTCGAAAAATGACCGAATTTACCACCATGGCACCACCCAAAAAGGGAGAACCGAGCCAGACTACCAGACGACCTCGAGGTAGTACCATAGCACAATCACAACTACAGGGAAGTGAACAACAACCATATTAGCTACCAGAATTCATCAATGTGGATGAAATCCCATCGCCAGATACAACACTAGGAAGCCCCACACCCATTGAGGAAGAAACCCAACAAACAACACTTGTGGGCATTCACATCGATAGGCCAGAAGATAGGCAGGGTTGACAGAATGAAGACGCAGGCAACCTAGGGCACCCATAAAACCCTGAAAAAGCCCTGAGAGTCAATGGGATGACTCCAAACTAGGAAGAAATAGTCGTGCTGGAAGAATCATAGAAAACCATGTCAGAACAACCACAAGAGTGAGCCGTGAAGGATGTCACTGGCCAACCAGAGCAGTATGTCGAAGAAAGAACAATGAAGGCTAGAACCTTGAGTCATCCACCACAAAGAAAGGGAAAGGAGACGGTACCAAGGTCACCATGTAGGAAACTCGCCACAACAATTGTCTTACCGCACATACTGGAAGGGGTACGTGTACCAACAAATTTGTTAGGTTATGTAGAAAAATTGAGGTACTCAAACCATGATGTAATGGAAACAGACAAGTTACCATAGTTTGCTAAGCAAGTCTACCTATATACTGTGGGTATAGGACCCTTTGGGGAACCAATTCATCAACCAGTCCAGTGGCAAGAAGGACTGGCCAAAACTGGGATTCTAGTTCTATTGGACCTACCACACTTTGGGAGAGGCCAGTATGCAAACAGTTGCGTCAAGCAGCTGATGGCAGTCACACATGGCGGATATCTATGGATGGAACAACTCATCTCAATAGACGTAGAGCTCATCACACAGATCACAGGGATTCCATCATGGGGCATGGATCCTGCATAGTTCCTAGAGGACAAAACAAAGGAGAAATCACTGGTTGAGGAGATGAAGAAGAAATACGACACCGAAAGGGGGTCGCGTAGAATCATTATCAGGTGTATTAGTGACTTTGCGACAAGAATGGACATAAAAATTATGGCATGCAAGTTGTTCAGGAAATGCCGCAAGGAGGAAGTCTCGACCGAGGTTGTCGTAGCTGCAAAACAATGTGTCGAGGGCACCACACTCAGCTGGGCCTATTATTTGTTGAATCTGTTCCTAGACGACTGCAAGGATGCACAAGATCTGGGAACAAAATTTAATTATTCATGGCTACTCATTCTGATAGTCACGATGGAATGGAAGGAGCCGAAGTATTCATTTTTTTCCACTAGACCCAAACCCTGCCACAGAGCACGATACTTATCGCTTTGAGCTTCTTTGGATGCCAAGAATAGGAAAGCTAATGCAACTATATTCGAAGGATATCTCCATGACCTACAGGACACCATCGCCAACACTTGGAGGGTAACACCGAAATATATTACACACTATCAGGGCATAGCCAGATTCAAAGCTACCAGATATGTGATGTGGATCCAGGCACGAAAAGACCTCGAAAATCAATGGCTACAACTACATTGTTGCATCAAAGAGGGGGACATACAAATGGCCATTAAGGATTGGGAAGATGAATGGAGGATTCCAGTCCTCAGTCGAGAAATAATCACAAAGATAGAGGAGGAGGAGGTAAGATAGGAACATACACATGCTGAGGAGGTAAGATAGGAACAAACACAACTCGAGGAAGTATCAGTTCCCAAGAAACCAAGGATAGGTCAGAAAAAGGAAAAACAGAATAAAGGGGGTTCATCCAAGATAGGCATCTAGACGGGGAAGAAGAACAACACACAGGCACCCCAAGTACAACAAAAACAAGCCGAGGCAGCACAGTGAACTACATCAAGTGTTACACCACAAGAGAAAGGCCAAATGAAAAGGATAGTCATCCAGACAGGGGGTTCTCTCAAGAAGACGAAGGCACACAGAATGCCCCTAGAATACACGATCACTAAGGATGATGCAGACATGGTGGCTCAAATGATCCAGGATCGCACACTCGAGGATTTCAAGAATGTTGCACGCCAAAGGGATAGAATTAAGGAAGAGTTGGCACACATATGACAACTCCCCAGGAATCTCGGGGAAGCGCAGACAACTGACAAAAACGTAGAAATGGGCCCATCGACATCACAGATAGGAGGTGAAGTTGGATCAAGTGAGTAGGATAGGATCTAGACGACAGCACAAATGAGCTCAATGTTTCACGTCACACCCAACATTATACGCATGGAGGAAATCATGGGGTATACACCCCTAAAGGACTTAGCTCAACTACAGTTGGTATTGATGTAGATACCAACCAAGGCACTGTATAAATTGCAAGTCAACGTTACACATGAGGTACAGTCTCGTGCACGCACGGAGATAGCAGAATTGCAGCATACAAAGGATGAGCGGGACGTGTTGGAATTGGTACTTGAGCAAGCCAAGCTTGAGACCAAAGAGGATAAGGAATGCATGAAGGGACTGGAACATAAAGTGGTTGTAGCCTGTGAGAATATCCCAAACAACGCGTAGATGGTCGAACTCACGATGACAGAGAAAATTGATCAGATTGTGCAGATAATCAATCAATACCAATAGGATATCAATCATCTATGGGAGAAGCTCACACCTACCACTCCACCAGCGGTGAAGGAGCAAAGGAAATAGGAGCCAACAACACAGATAAAAGAAATAGAATGACAAGTCCACGCAGTGACCGACTTGTTCAAGAAAGCAGCACAACTCTGGACAAAGTTGGAAGAGGATCAACATGTCCAATAGTGGGACTAGGAAGGAGAAAGGATAGGTGTAGCTATCTAGGACCTCAAGCAGAGGCAGAAGACAGTGTCTATCACAGAGCGCATCAAAGGAGCGCAGGACATAAATAAATTGCAAGCAAAACTCATAGTTGTGCAGATACAGAAAAAGGAGCGTCGGGCTCAAATGGAACCACTCCAGGAGGGAGCATCAGAGGTCATTGCACATGTAGAGGAAGCCAAAACATACATGGCACAAACCCAGGTAGAATGTGCAAGTATGTTCAACGTCGATATTGCAATGCAGATATTGGATGCACTCAAGGAGAACATCGCACAGGCCCAAACACGAGCAACGAAGCTCATGGAGGAGTTCCAAGTGATTGCAAGGGAGATCGACGAAGCACACAGGGGTTAGGTGGCTCAGAACAAGCCACATATTAGTGTTGGCAGCCTGTTGCAAGAATGCCAAATCAGAAAAAAAGTATATTTTGGAAAGAAAGGCATGCACGAGGAAAGCAACAGCTGGAAGGAAGAGATGCACGCATGTATGCATGGAATACCTAATGACGTTAGGGTTAGGGTTTTTGTAATACATTGTAATGGATGATGATATAGAGATGTATATATATAGATACCTAGGAGGTCTAGGGATATCAGAGAGAGAGAGAGAGAGAGAGAGACATAGGCAATAGTTGTTGAGTCTGAAGAGACGACGGGAGGAAGGAGTCATTTTTTGATAACTAGTTTGTAATACTCTGTCATACGACCTAATGTGGTAAGTTGTTGAGATGTAGAGGGTCATAGGGGTATATCTTGAGGGTTAGATCATAGGCTAAGGATCCTAGTGTGATCTAGTATGCCTCATAATATATCTCAACCCGACTAAGAACGAGCTGTAAAGCACGTGGTGCTGTAGTTTTGGAACTACCATAATAGAAGATATTGAGAGCCATATCTTTGTGGACATAGTCAAGGGGGGGTGAACCACGATAAAACCTGTGTTATGTAATTGAATTATTATGTCTCTTTTATTGTTTATGATAGATGTTAGTATGATAAATGAATGAGCTAATGAGTTTGATTACATCGCATGCATAATTGGGAATGATAGTATATTTATTTAATAAGTTAAATAGATCTCTTAGCGCACACTTCACAGATCTCCATTTAGTCCTGGACTGCAAACACCTGAGTATTGTAGTCACCCATTAAGACTATCTCAGGTGAGACTGTGGAGTGCACCCTGTGTACTACGTTGCCTTCTAGTTTTCTAGGAGGGCTGATAGTTTTAGATGATTTGTTGGAAACCTAGTAGACCTGAACTTGGGTCAATCATGTGAAAGGTATATATCAGATAAGAAACCAACATTGATCTTCTTATGGGTTCGTAATGGATGTGTAAATTAAATTTTGATTTCCTTATATATTCTTAATGAGATAACCCATAATAAAAGAGAACATAATTGAGCTATTTTGGATTTTACTGGATTACATAATATTTAAAGCACTTGATAAATGGAGCTTGACCATAATGAACCTGACCTTGGCAATTTACTAATGATGAAAAGAAATTGGAAATTTACTAATGATGAATAGAAATAGAGCTCTATCTGTTACAAGAATTGTGCTTATGCCCTTCTAGTCTTACTTTATTTATGTATTATCCTCTTGCTCAATTTCACTTGTTGATGTGTGAAAGATCAAGTAGGTATAGTAGTTATTTCTAATTGCATCACTAAGATTTAATGGTTAAGTATGTTTGATAAATCTAGTCTTGGATTGTGGTTTATGTTTGGATTGATGGGATTTAGATACCTCCTTGTTCCTCAAAAAAATCGCCAGTACTAAGACCTTAAATGGTCAAAATAAATTGAATGAATCCTAGACTTGAGTGTTTCTTATGTGTCTTGGAGGTCCTAACCATGCAAGATAGGTTGGGAAGGTAGTTCCTTATGTTATCTTATGAGATATGGATGATTGAATAAAAGTGATATTGTTTCCAGTTGATTGATGGGATTGATTGTGTAGTTATTAATATATTTAGTGATGCATGTTATTTTTCATAATGTTGTTTCAATAATAATAATTACCTCTTTTGTACTTCGCGTTGTTTTTGTAACGGAGGGGTTGTTACAAGATTGATTCAATATGAACTGGGTTTTTGAAAACCTTGTTCAAGGAGCACTAAATGGCCTTGAAGACATATTGTTAAAACTTCAGTCACAAATCAATTGTGACATTTTCTATAGAACCAAATAATCATCCAATATTATGGGAGGATGATCTCCCTAGCGAATCCATCATCAAAATTCCATATTTTAAATAAATATGCTCAGGTTACTTCACTGAAGAGATTCCAGAGTTTCAGGAAGAACTATATGAAGTTTCCTCCAAAGAATTGATTTCATGTTGTGATGTCATTTTTCCTTACCCATCAAGCCCAAGAAAATTTGTTCAAGCTACAATAAAGGGATAAGCTATCCAAAGAAAGAAACGGTTGCAAAAATTTCCACTCAATTTGCAAGGAAAAGTTCATTCCTTGCTAGATATTTCCATGGACAAATTTCCCGTGTTCTTATGAAATACTTCAGAGGATGTAGAGAAAAATTCGATCATGTTTTATTATTCTTGTGAAATTGATAATGTGGCTCAAAATGATGTTGCGTGTTGATTATTTTTATTGAATCTAAAGGAAAATGCTAGTGAATGGTTTTAGAACCATCACTAGTTGGGATGCATTAGAAAATTTATTTGTCAAGAAATATTTTCCAATGAAATATCCATATTATTTTTTATTAAAGTTGGTTGAAATCCATATGAGCAAGGAAGAGACAGTCAAATATTTCATTTTTAGATTTCTAAAATTTTTTCATGAGATTCCTCAATAAATGTTTCCAAATGATATTATCATTTTCAGTTGTTATGAAAATGCCTTGTCTGTGAATTTGAGATTTTCATTGAAGCAAGAGGGAAAGTGAATCTGGAAATAGTTAATGTAATGAGATCAAGTCATTGAAAGAAATGTTCATAAAACTAGTGCTAATCTATTGAACTTCCCAATATTTCTCCAAGACAATGGAAGAATGGATTTTGAAGAAAAGTTTGATGAAAGATGTGATTTTTTTTTTCAGAACTTGTTTTCGAAATGGAAAATGAGAACCATAATTTTTCAACTCAATAAAATGTCATACTACACATGCTCCATTTGAGGGAAATTTCAACCTCTCATGTGCTCAATTTGAGAGTGATGATCATAATGAGTTCAAAGATCAATTTAAAGAACATCCACTTGATGTACACATGGATTTCATTCAATATAATCATGATGAAAATGGTGCATCAGATTCTCAAATGGCACATCCAGATTATACCAATCCACAAGAAGAATGCTTACATTGGACAAATAAAAATAATCATCACTTTACATCATTTTTTTATGATGTTGATTGCTTGTCTGAAACAAATTTTAATGAAGAAGATATCTTCCAAGCATCAAAAGAAGGGCATTTGAAACAAGAGGATCCATGGGTGATATGCTTTATTTCTAAATATATTGAAGTTGTTAGTGAACAAAAAGAGACAACATCACAGTTCTCCACAAATGTTCAACAACAATTTATCTTTGCAACCTCACCATTGAAACATGGTCATTGCATAAAGGAAGAATTCTTTCAAGACATTGTTGATGAATAAAAAATCTTGGATGTGGTCAATGATAAGGATAAAAATGAAGAACTTTTTAAATGTAAAACTTCTCATTCAACCAAGGACAACAAAAATCACGAGAAACCAAGAATTGATTTTATTGAATCGTGGTTCCAAAGCATTGTTTTCCAAGCAATGCAATCATATTTTCACCACATCTCCTTGAGTTTTACTTAAGCATTCTTTGGGCATGCTCTTGACTCCTTGATAGCATCCTTGATATGTTCCCCAATTTAGGAGTTCATTCCATAGATCAATTGGATGCTTGAATGGCTCCATTTTAAATCTACCTACACTTGAAAGTGTCCCTTTCCTCCAAGTAGGATAGGGTAGGTAGATTTTATTTGTACATAGTTTTCTTCTTCAATCAAATTTTTGCATAATAAATAAGTTGCTAGATGGAGGTAATGTTTGAATATGAATCCATAGCCCAATGAAGAAGGTAGTTGGTCCTCAAATTATGGTGTTCTTAGCAACCCGTAGGGGGTCATTTTCCCATAGTTGGAGCTAGTTTTTTAGTAAAAATTTGGTCATCTCGATTTCCCTTTCTTTGGAATAAAAAAAAAAAATTGATATCAAAAAAGAAAATTTTGAACGATCATTAGCTTATAGCATAGCCCTTGGTCTCATCTTCCTCAGACATCTTATGGATTCAAAATATGAATCTGTATGATTAATATATCCATGTTTTTGTCTAAAAGAGAACTTCTTCCATGTCCAACACAGTTGATTTCTCTTTCGGTAATCATCATCGGTACTTAGTATTAGTGCTCATTTTATTTATTATTCCTTATTCCATTCCACTCTACCACCATGTTTAATTGTACCACCATACTTATTCCACCTCTTCCTACACTCTACCACTCTTCCATACTTAGTTTTATTTTCATATTTCCCCTCTTCCTTGTAAATGTGTTGAACCTACACAGAATAGATCTAGCTAGAAAATACTACACACATTTGTAGAGAGAAATTAAGAGAGAAGAAGCAAGATAGAAAGAATGGAAGAATTCTCATTAACCATTATTCCACACTCAAAAGTGTGAATAATTTACAATAGATATAGGATACATCAGTAACTAATGATCCATAGTGGTGATCTAGAGTGATCTGGACACACACCAGCAGTTACAAGAGTAAACTGCCACCTAGTCTAGTCTCTCATGCAGTTACGGGAGTGAACTGCCACCTAGCTAAGTTAACTAGTCAACTAGTCTTCAATTAACTGACTTAACAAAGAGTAGTGAGTTGGTGATGATCCCAATGTTTCATGGTGACAAAACCAATGCAACATCTAAACTCAACTCAACTAGTCAAACTGAAGTGTCAACTGAAAGAGAATATTTTCCAGGTGGAATATTCTCCCCTAAAATATAAGAGACTAGATAATGACTAATTATGACTAATAAACAAGGAATAACCTTAGGAAAAATAAATCCTAGGTGTGTGTGAAGTAACTCCAACA